>BLSH010461299.1:76938-88338 GCA_018402905.1 Glandirana rugosa
GGTTTAGTGACAAGACGTTTGTAGACGTTTGACACAAACTTTGATATCGTCTCGCTTCTGCAAACATCTGGAATGTGTGTCTGAAACTACAGCATAGAGAAGAACAGGTATATGGTTTCGCTCTGCTATAGTTTCAAACACAGTTTGCAGATGTTTGCAGAACAGTGATTTGGGGATTTCAGCTTTCTATTGACACACCTAGATAGTTCCCACTGCCATATTCAAACTTCTATGTTGCGTGCGATGCGGGAATCCGCAGCGGATTCGCAGGGTTCCCCTATCGCACTAGTGTGAACCAGCATTGAGAAATCCTCTTCTCATTTATATTTGCATAGTCATTACAGATAAACATCATCAGAAAGTATAATGTGACTGGAAACAGGAAGTGCTGTGTGCACATGGGCTGCAAGTGATTGTGTGGTGATGCCAAATAATGCAATGAACCCCACCCACACCACACATATAGCTCCCACATCCTCCCCTACATTGATCAAAAATGTCATTTTAACTTGCGGCTATAATGTATTGCCCTCCCAATTCATATCAAGCCCTTTGGCTCAGGGGTGGATTTTAAGGGGAAACCCACTCCAAATGTTATTACAAAATGCTGGGGATTCCCCGACACTCCAGACCCTTTCTGTGCATGCAGCCTTGAGGTCAGGATGGGGGGGGACAAGTGAGGGCCTGCCCCCCTCCTGGAACAAACCAGGCCACATGCCTTTAACATGGGGGGCTCTGTGTGCCCCCCCACCCCCTCAAAGCCTCTTGTACCTATGTTGATGGGGACAAGGGCCTCTTCCTGACAACCTTAGTGGTTGGGGCGCTGATCGAAATGTGGAAGCCCCCCGTTAACAAGGGGGCCACCAGATCCTGGCCCCCCATGTGAATGGGTATTGGGTACATCATGCCCATTCACCTAAAAAGTGTAAAAATGTATTTAAAAATGGAGACATTTTGTGTCCCATCTTTTATGTTAAAAAAGTGTGTCACGATGTACATCCATGGTCAATAGGGATGGTCCCCTAGTTGGACTCAAAAGTATGTTCAAATGGAACAGTGGGGGGTTGCCGAATCCTGAACATTTTGGGGTGCTGGTGGGAAATTTGAATGGCCCATAATGCAGTGAAATTGTGGGGGAATGCCGTCTGCTGACTGGCCAAAGAATGCACATGACCTGCGTACTTTGGCCAATCACAGCATGCTCTGCTGTGAGAGCCATGATTGGCCAAAGGAAGGGTGCTTTTGGCCAATCATTGCTCAGCATGTCTGAGTCCATGCCCACACTATATAAGGCCACTGGGGTGCTGGTGGGAAATTTGAATGGCCCATAATGCAGTGAAATTGTGGGGGAATGCCGCCTGCTGATTGGCCGAATAGTGAAAACATTTGCGGAGATAGCAAAAGGTTAGGCAGTAGCATATATATGTACAGTATGGTATATATAATACACTGCATTTATTTATTTCAGGTACTTATATAGTGCTGTCGCTTTACATATATATTATACATTCACACGAGTCCCTACCCTCAAGGAGCTTACAATCTTCGGTCCCTAAAGCCTTGTACACGGTTTGACGGTCGTATACAACAGGTCGTACTAACGACTGTTGTATATGTAATTGACCGTTCATATGCGCGATTTGAACAGCTGAACATACGATGGTCATACAAGGGGAGTTGTATGAGCAGACTATAAAACTTGGTCGTGCCAACAAGCGCTCATGTGACCGTTGTATCGTGTGTACAGAGAAGTTGGTCCAACAAGTTGATTTGTGCAAAACACACATGCTCAGAAGTCAAGAATGGCTGGATGTTAATTACATGCACTTGAACGTTCTTCTGCGGTCGTACGATCGCGTAGTGCAGTCAGTATGCTAGATACAACAGCCAACATACGATTTGAGACGTTCGTACGTACGATCGTCATCCAGTGTGTACGAGGCTTAACTCACATTCATATATATATATATATATATATATATATATATATTAGGGCCAATTTAGACAGTATCTAATTTACCTACCTGCATGTCTTTGGGAGTAAACTGGAAGAATCCCACACAGACACAGGGAGAGCATGCAAACTCCAGGTAGGTAGTGTTGTGGTTGGGATTTGAACCAGTGACCTATTTGCTCCCAGGCGAAAGTGCTAACCACTACACCCCTGTGTAGACTATATGCAGTGCATGCACACTCGGATAAGGGTCTGGCATAGATTTTAAGAGGAACTCCATGCCAAAATAAACAGAAATGTTGGGTAGGGGTCCTCTGCAAAGTCCGTACCAGGCCCTTCAGGTCTGGTATGTATTTTAAGGGGAACCCCATGCCAAATTTTGGGGAAAATGGCGTTGGGGTTCCCCCCACAATGCAAACCAGACCTCAAAGCACCCTCCCCATGTTGAGGGCATGTGGCCTGATAAGGTTCGGAGGGGGCACACTCGCTCGTCCCCAACCCCCGCCATGCCAGGGCTCAGTGCTCGCATAAGGGTCTGGTTTGGATTTGGGGGGGCCAACACCATTTTTTATCAATTTGGTGTGGGGTTCCCCTTAAAATCCATACCAGACCCGAAGGGCCTGGTATGGACTGGGTGGGACCCCCAACACAATGCTTTTTCAGTGATCTTTATCTATATTGCTGGGAACCAGCAATACATTCCAGCCATGACCGATTTTAAATGACAATTTTTCCTTTACAAATGTAATTTTGCGGTGCCACTGTTCTAAACATCCCAGAGATCCATACTAAGGGGACCCATCAAGCACAATATTTAAGCATTTGCCGCCCGCCCGCCGCAGCGTTACGGCGGCAAAGTGGTTCGTTATCGCAAACCGTCCTCACCTGACGGCAGCTGCTATGACTAGCTTTGTGAGCACGTGCATGCTGCCGGAGGCACGCTCGCGTGCTCACTGTGTTCCGGTGAAAGAACGGAGGTCCGTGTATGTAAACATGGATCTCCGTTCGGACAAAGGGGGAAGGGCGGTGATCACTTCCCTCCCCCTGGCAGCCCAGCCCCCATACAGTTAGAACTCCCCATAGGGAACACATTTAACCCTCTCCAGGTTAACCCCTTCACTGCCACTGGCATTTTTACAGTAATCAGTGCATTTTTAGACCACCGATCGCTGTTTAAATGCCAATGGTCCAAAAAAAATGTCTAAATGGTCCGACATGCCTGCCGCAATATTGCAGTGCCGCTAAAAATCGCAGATCACTGCCATTACTAGTAAAAAATGTAAAAAATACAACTCCAGAAATTAATTTGCATCATCCCTAAACGCAGCAACTTTTGCGCAAACAAAACAATAAACGCCAATTGCGATTTTTTTTTTTTTTTTACAAAGATAGGAGGAAGAATATAAATTGGCCAAAAACAAGTAAATAAAATGATTTTTTTTTTCTGACAATTGGATTTGTATTTTAGCAAAAACTAAGAAAAACTGGTTATTTTGAATAATTGTCGCTCTTTTTTTATTTAGAGCGGCAATCACAAATGACACAGAGGAGATCAAATATCACCAAAAGAAAGCTCTATTTATGGGTATTTTGTTTGGGTACAACATCGCACGACCGCGCAATTGTCAGTTAAAGCAATGCAGTGCCAAATCGTAAAAAGTGCTCAGGTCCTAAAGCGTGAATTCCTTCCAGGGCTGAAGTGGTTAAAGGAATATTTGTTTTTTCCACTTTAACCATTATTAAAACCACTGCTCCTGAAAAAAAATAGAAACTTTTTTTTTCTATTCAGACATGTCCCCTGGGGCTAAGGCTGTTACAATTAGAGAGAGGGGTGGTAATGTTTTTTTTTTTTTTATGGAAATGAACTTGCATACAGCCACAAGTTAAATGCCAGCCAACATCAACACGTAACCTGAGAGGCATCTTCACAGGCAAATAGAGCTTGCATGTGTGCTATTTTACTCAAGTCTGTGAGAGTTGAAGTTGTAATTGCCTTTAATTTGGAGTAATTTTAAGGCACTGCTGGAGTAGATTTGGGAGGTATATCAGCTTTCCGAAGACCTCTAGTAAAACAAACAACAAACTAGATGCAATAGCCATGAAAAAGGTCAGACAAAAGAAAACAATTATAGAAATCACACACGCATGTTAAGGAAAAAAAGAGAACGACACAGACTAGAAGGAAATCCTCCACAAATATCAAACACTCTGCAAACAACAGAGGAAGGACAATTAGTGCCAATGGTGGAGGAATGGTAATAATGAAAACCCCCAGGGAAAAGATACTAAACAGAGAAATCTAGAAATGTAGTGACAAGGAGAGCGCGTTGAAGCGCGCTACCGCACAACGTGCTACGGATGGTAACAAGCTGAGAAAAACATATCAAACTAAAAGACAGAAAGAAAAGGCTGGAAAGAGGCACATATTCAATCATAAAAGTGGGACACATCCCACTCAAAATTTCAGCCATGCAGAATTCTGGTATGCATATGAAGAATCCAATGTACTTTCCTTTACATAGCAGCCTAAACCTGTCACCACCCCAATTAGGCAGTACAATCCTCTCAACACCCCGTATATGGAGGCTACTGACATCCCCATCATGACAAGTATTCCAATGTTTAGCTACATTAGCAGCTTTGTTAATCCTAATGTCAGAAAGATGATCATTGAGCTGTCTCGTAGCCTCCGAGTAGTGCGAACCACATACTGAACTTGACAGGATATACAAGAGATCATGTAAACAACATATCTGGCGTTGCAATTAATAAATGATGTGTGTTTAAAGACCTTAATAGAATAAAATGATTGCAAATGCGCACCTGTTACAATGTGTGGGCAACAAGAACAGTATCTGCCACCGCGCCTATAGGTGCCCTTAATTGTTAACCAGTGTGGTCTTTGTGGTCCATTACTGCTAAACAGGCTAGGTGAAAGGGAATTTCCAATGGTCGGAGCACTTCTAGAAACTGTTTTAATCCCTTTAGATAAGATGGATGAATAAATAGGGTCATTCAAAGGGTGTGAAACTAGCACTAACTAGGCTCAGTGAGGACCATACCATTGTCATTAAAAACTCGGATAAAGGCGGGTCTGTGGTTGTAATTGATGCAGAGTCTTATCGTGAGGAAGCCCTATGGCAGCTCAGTGACGAGAACACCTATCTAAAATTAAAAGGGGACCCCACCCAGGGATATAAGAAAGAACTACTAACATTGTTAGACAGGGCTGTCAAGGTTGGCATTTTCTCTTCCGAAGAAGCAGAGATGTTGGTTTCAGATTCACCAATCTTACCCATTTTCCATCACTTACTGAAGGTACACAAGGAATTGGCTCCCCTAACAGGTAGACCCATTGTCGCTGGCATTGGCTCCATTAATGAGCTACTGGGTCAGTGGGTTGACCACCAACTACAACCCTTAGTCATGGCTCTATCTGGGTACCTTTGTGATACTAAACAGCTATTGGTTGATTTAAAACACATTAAATGGGACCCCAGTTTTTTTTTGGATCACATGTGATGTGACCAGCCTTTATTCCTCCATCCCACATACACTTGGTCTTCAAGCTGTTTTTCGTATTACTTGCAACATCATAGTAATTATTCTCTGGTCCATCGGGAATTAATATTATTATGATGCACATATAAAACAAGGGGTTCAGCGTGCAGACATATTTAAACACCTAAAGATCTGCGATCATCACCACATCCCAAGAGAATGCAAGGAACAAAGGGAAGTTTAGCGGGACTGTGCGGGTAATAATCACAAAATTAGGTGTAAGGATAAAAGACAATATTTTATTGAAACATATTACATAAATCTGTACACAAAAATGATGTGCAAATTTACATAGATAGCATATACAAAATGTATGAATAACAATAGGCACGTTGTAAAGAATTATACTTCCAGTCACATGTACAGAATGTACAGTTGACGATAAACGATTGGTTGCATGAAATACTTCCAATGTTTCGACTGAAACCAGTCTTCCTCAGGGATTTAACAGCTAACATACAACTACATTTTTCTAGTATTTAAAAAGATAATGACAATTAGTGTTGTGAAAAACATATACATACATGTACATTGTTTAATCTCATAGGACAGGGATATGCAATTAGCGGACCTCCAGCTGTTGCAAAACTACATGTCCCATCATGCCTCTGCCTCTGGGTGTCATGCTTGTGGCTGTCAGAGTCTTGCAATGCCTCATGGGATTTGTAGTTCTGCAACAGCTGGAGGTCCGCTAATTGCATATCCCTGTCATAGATCAACAATCAAAATCTAATCACGTTTACAACCTGGCTAAAAACTCACAGTGGCAATCAGTGATCATAAAAGGCGGCCGGCAAGAATCCCACTGAGCCCCACATTGTCACCATAAAGCCCCCGGTGGTCCACTAAAGGGGGGGGGGGGGCAAATGCCCACTCACTCAAGGAAGGATAGGGGAGTCTATAATGATAATAAATAGTGATAAATGGCTTTTAAATGTTTGAGGCATAAAAGTGCCAGACGAAGGAGTGAGTCTGACATAAAGTGCACTTACCCAATATTATAAATGAAGTATCACATAGCAGTGCAACCACATGTAGGGATGAGGCACTAAAATGTAATTCGGACTCAATATATGACCCAAGACAGTTCAATATCTACCACAACCAGCAGAAAAGATGGTGGATCGGGCTGCTTGTCCAGAAACAACCAAGAAGGAACAGGACCTGGGTATAAAAAAGGAACTTATTTGAGAAAAGGGGAGACGGGGGGCTTCAAAAAAAGAAGCCCAAACTCCCCTCCTAAGACCTCCATACAAAGTTGTACAAACACATATCCTGCAATAATTAGCAGGGCATAGTGAAGACAACTGAAGGAGGAAGCAAAATAAGTGTCAATGCCAAGTAAAGCAAATTGAACAAATTACCTGAAACCCAGTTGTCCAGAAAATTGCCGCCAGACCCAGTCCAAATACACGGGAGGAAGGGATACCTCAGCCGACCAGCAAGGCTAAATACCACTGACCTCATATATATACCACCTAGGTAAACACCCAATGTCCTGGTGGGAGGGCCGGGCACCGGACACTCCCAGGACATGTGCGAGGGTGCTTGGCTCCAATGGCGTGCGCATCACACGAACACTCACCTTCCTCACCACCCGCTTCTGGTGCCAACAGCATCCAGAGTGACATCAGGACTACGTCCCGGTGTAACATCCGGTACGCAATTGCCGGAAGTCGTTGTTCACGACGGAACTGTGATACCGACACGTATCACCTTGCTACTGAGGGGAAAGGAAGAGCACCCCCCAGAGGGCGAGGTGAGCACTCCAGCACCAGGAAAGACACTAGGGAGGCCCCGTATCACCCGGAAGGGGGAGTACACCCCCACTTCAGAATTTCTGTGTGGGGGGCTTTCCATGCCGGGAATGAAAAGGGCACACAGAGGTCCACCCCAAAAGGAGGCCCCAGAGGCAAAAAGGGACAGAAGGGGGAGAAAAAAATGGCAAGCCACTAGCCAACATGAAACCTCCCATGGTCCTGAGTATGAAGCCAGGTTTTACAATGCATTAAACATGCAAATTATACAAATAAAGCAATCTAAAATGGTTCACAAACACAAGAGGGAGGGAGAGAAGACAAAAAAAGGGGAAGCTGTAGATTTTTGGAGAGAATCAATAGCATCACACTCTTGGAGGGATTTGTGCTGGGCAAAAATTAGCACCTTATGTGATGCTATTGATTCTCTCCTGGTCTTCCATTCAGTATGGGTGTTGGTATATTCATTCATTCAAGGAGGTGTTTGACATAGCACCTCTGTGGGTTCCAATAGGGCAGGCTTTGTGTTACTCGCAATATGCATCCTGGCCGTAGACAAAGAGCAAAAGTTCAACTATTGCTATACCATTTTTCACACAAATGAACAGTATGTTTGAAGGTACACCCCAGCCTCTCCTCTGTGAGTAAGTAATAAAGTTTTTTAGGGATTGTTGTATTAATGCAAACTAAAGAAGGTTGTTAAAATGAAGGTCATGTATGTTGTGTGGGAGGAGGCTGGGGTGCACTCTTCCTTAGCTTTATGATCAACAATTCTTACTAGTAATATAAATTTTAACTATGCATACCTAACTGTAGGAACATTAAAGGACTTTTGGCTCAATCACACCTCTAGCATCTAGGATTACCCAGGCTTGAGTACCAGGAGTTTGTAGTGATGGTGCTGAGTTAGGGTTAGCGGATGAAAAGTATGATTGTGGAAAAGCCTCAGCGTAAGTACATGTGTTAAAAGTTCAGATTTGCCTCATTATGATGAGGGTTTCAGACCAAACCAGCAGATGGAGAGGCTGTTTTGGAACTAGAGAGAAATGTTAGATTAATCTCTTCTGTCTGTTGCTGGAACAGATTTGGTTGCAAGAACATGGCTTTAAGTTTGTTCTTCATAGACAAAGCAACAACTGTCCAGATTAAAAGCCGAGGTTATGTAGATGTGTCTACGCTTTGCTAAAACATAGAGGTTGTGACTTTTGGTTTTGTCTTTAAACTCTACAAAGTGAGTCTCTAGTGCCATCGGCCATTAAGTAGGCAACATAGAGGATTCCAGGTTCTATGTTGTGGGTTGTGTCATTTTAGAGCAGTGCAGCACCCCCAACAAGAAGGTTAACTTAACTTTAAGTCAGTAGACACATATATCGTTTTTGTGTCAGTGGTCGGGGGGTGGCAGGGGAGCCTGTACGGTATATCTGGGGTGAGAAACAGTGTAGTGCCCATTCACTCATTATGCATTCTTGGAAGGGTGTTGTATTAGGACAAGTAGGGTGTCTTGAAAGGCAAGCACTTTCATAAGTGCAGTGGATGGGAGTCTTACCAGTGTTGACTCGTTGATGGTGGGTCCAGGTTTTATTTTGGTACATCGGTGAGACAGTATATACTGACAGGGTAGATAGCAGCTAGGTTTCTAGCAAGTGATTTTACTTACGCATCCTGTGGTGTTGTAGGTTAGGATAGGCCTTGTCCTTTTCTTGTAGGTTTGAGGGGAGTTAGTGTGGCATTGTTAAGGTGGTTAATCTCTCCTGGCTTTCCTGTGTGCTGGAGATGCTGGCAGGCTGCCTTCTCCTGGGGAATGACGGTTAGCTGGTAGGGGTGATGAGTGTGGAGAGTAACGGCGTCTTCTTTGTGCTTGTGAACTTTCTTGTTGATGAACATTCATGGGTTCTTCCTGTGGCTGGGGTGGGTGTTACAGGTTGAGGTGCCAGTCTGGAAGCTCTCCCAGTATCGAACAGAAGGAATGATTGTCCTCTGGGTTGCGTAGGTAAGTGGTTCTCCCTCCCGAGCCTGCTTGTAGGCAGAAGGGGAATTTCCATCTATATGGGAGATTTCTGTCTCTCATGATGTCTAGAAGAGGCCTTAGTGCTTTGCGCTTTTGCAGTGTGATTTGTGATAAATCGTGGTACAGTTTTATCTCAAAGCCACGGTGCAGAATACGTCCCCACAGTCTCCCTAGTCACATGATTTCTTCTTTAAGTTTGCAATTCACCAGGCATCCTATAAAGTCTCTCGGGGGGTCGGTATCTCTGCCTCTGGGGCGCAATGCAGGCGGTCAAATTCAATCGGTGTGTATGTGGGTCTCCTGAGTTAATCGTTAAAGATGGATGTGGTGGCTTGCGCAAGGTGATCCAGATCGACCGATTCAGGGAGACCCCTCAGCCTAGTATTATGCCTGCAACCTCTGTTGTCCAGGTCTTCTATGTTTCTGTGTAGTTCTCTGAGCTCCTGCCAGCTCCTACAGTCTCCCTGCCACAGTCTGTATGTCTAATCTGAGGTCTGCAATGGCTGCAGACAGGATGCTACTAATGTCTGCAGCCACGGCTCTGAGATCATCCAGATTGAGCACTTTCCCTGCAGGGTCTGGGGGTTTATCGTATAGAGAGCTGGCACACTGTGTGGGGCTGCGGCTGTGGCTTTGACTCACCTCTCTGCCAGTGTCTGAGGCCTGTGAGCTGTATGCCGCATCTTGCGAGCGGGACTGGGATCGGAGCATCTTCAGTATATTGGTGCTGAGCTGTGTGTCAGTGTTCCGAGGTGAGCGGGAATGGGTGGCGGAGTGGTCGCAGTGCATTTTCCCCATGTTGAGATGGTTAGGCTCTCCTTTTAGCTGATATAAGGGCTTCAGGGTGGCGGAGCAGAGGAGCTATGCTTCCCTCTTCTTCACCATCCAGGACATGCCCCAACCAATCACAGTTCTGTTCACAACAATTTATGTTTTGTTTTTCTTTCCTTTTTCTGTTGTAATGAATCACATTTTATGTTTAGGTATATATGTGCAAATATCTCACCAAGAACAAATGTGTACTGAAATATCCTCCCATTCTTAAACACAACATTGTGCAGCAACTTTCTGCCTAATGTGGCTGATATGCAGTACATATGGCATATAAGTGTTACATTATTAATTCCCTTTTTTCTGCATGGAAGAATAAATGATTGGGGTTTTCTTGTCTAGAAATTTTGGACCTTGAAGCATAGATTAGGAGCATTGGTTAAGTTTTATGTAGTTACTTTAAGATGTAGATATCTAGAAAAGGTTTTAAGACTCTGTTGAATTTTAATTCATTTTATACTATAAGGCACTCAGAGTAAGAAGGCCAAAATGATTGAATACAATTAAAGTACTGTAGAGTGAGTATCTGCAATAATCAAATCAAATGTCTACTTTGCAAGCATTTAACTACCTTTTGATTTTGTTTGGTGACTGAAGCAAACCTCAGAGCTTTTGAAAATTTGCTTGGTAAATAGAGTTGAGCGAACTTCTAGAAGTCCGGGTTCTGCTGGTTCGGCCGAACTTCGGGACAAAGTCCGGGTTCGGGATCGGACAGAACCCGAACTTTGTCCCGGACCCCGAACCCCATTGAAATCAATGGAGACCCGGACTTTTAGGTACAACAAATGTTGTAAAATAGTCCTGGAAGTTCCTAGAGGTCTGCAAAAGGAAAGAAATGTGGGTAAGGGTGGGACAAGTGACCTACAAAGAAATGGGGACAGGGAAATAACTTTAAATATTTTTTAAAAAATAAAAACATAAACGTAAAAAATACAAAAATAAAAAATTTTTTATAAATTTCAATAAAGGGACAGGGGTAAAGAAACATCCAGTGAACAGGGTGGGAATGGGTGTAAAGAAAGGAAAACGTCTGGAGATCCTTGAAGGTCCTGATAAAATGTTGTAAACAACATGGATTTTCAGGCCCAGAGGTAACTAAAGTTACCCCAAGCCCCAGGCCCTGTTTCAAGCCCAAGACAGGCTAGGGCTTGGGCCTGAAACAGGGCTTCAAGCCGGCTTGGTCGTCTTGGGCCTGAAGATCTTCAAGCGAGTTGAGATAAATGGTTCGTTTAAAAGTTTTCGAGACTCCAAACGAAGTCAGTGGTTTGTTTTAGTTTTCCATCAATTTA
>BLSH010461299.1:117158-128126 GCA_018402905.1 Glandirana rugosa
TCATATTGTAAACTCGTTTCAAATGAAGGTTACTCAAGGGTACAGTCATATCGTTCGTTATAACGTGACTCTTTCAGTGCAATATTGCTTGCTATACTGACATGGGAACTCATTGGAAGTAAACTTTGCTCAAATGTTATACTCATTTAAAAATAATCTCCAGCTAATCATTGAGTTAGTGAAAAATGAAATGAAAAGCCCAGAATTCTCAGCCTAATCTGTGGTCATGTGATGCTTTGGGTCCAGAGTCTTCTATTTTCTTCATTAAGGAGGAGGTCGCCCTGTCACTGTCATGGTGATGTGGACATGTCTTATTTGTTGTCAAGCGGTGCTGTTTTCACAGGTTTGTAAAAACTGGAGAGAAAAGATGTCAGGAAAAGGTGACCAGTCTGCTGCAATGCTGACTTCTGTAACAGAAGGTATTTACTTAGTCAGTGCTGAATAACTGAGGGGTGAGTTAGGGGGAGAGATGGGAGGGAATGTAGCATTTTCTGGAGATAGACTTTATTTATTTATTTATTACAGGTATTTGTATAGCGCCATCAATTTACGCAGTGCTATATATTGTACATTTAGTCCTCACGGAGCTTACAATCTAAGGTTCCTAACTCACATACATGCATGCATATACATACTAGGGCCAATTTAGAAAGGAGCCAATTAACCTACCAGCATGTATTTGGAGTGTGGGAGGAAATCGGAGTACCTGGAGGTAACTCATGCAGGCACAGGGACAACATGCACACTCCATGCAGGTAAAACAACCGTTCTTTGTATTTACTTGGCTGGGCAGCTAGCTAAATCTCTATGTTTGACAGTATCCTGAGCTTTGAAATGGCCTTGATTGTGAGCCTGTGAAAATCTAGGAACAGTGTACCCTGGTTTGAAGGCCGCATCTTCGAGGGTAATATGGAAAAAACATCAATCCTTTAAATAACATGTTTGGGTGATGCCTTTAAGCTCTATGTTTTAGGAAACAGTATGATTCATATCACATTGCATCACATATTTTTCATGTGCTATTTATTCTATTGATTCCCCCTGATATGATGCATTACAAATTAGAAAAAATGTTTTTCAATAGTTTTAGGCCTGAATTTACTCATGGAATTATCAGCCACTACAGATCTAAAAGTAATAAGAATGTTTACCTTAAAAAAAAAAAAAAAAAAAAACTTTTCGTCTTAAAAGGATAATAAATTGGTAAAGCACTTCAAAGCCACAACCTAACATTTCTTGAACCCCTCCTACCCCCCATTATTTCTGTTTTTCACACAATATTCAAAATATAGGCTTCATTTATGGGTCTGGAAGAGATTGGCTTGTGGCAGGACACTACACAAGCACACGAATAGGCATTAAATAAAAACAAGCTGTGTGGGCCTTTTTTTTTTTTCGTTCAATAGTTTTTTATTAGGTTTCAATGCAAGCAAATTAGTTACAAACATTTTAGCATCTTGTTAGAAGTTCCATACAAATGTTTATAACATATTGATTAATACAAAAATTTGAATTAAAGGTTAGAGGAAACTCTTCCCAGATTGCTTCGCTATAGGGGGGAGCCCCGGACTACACCAATTCCAAGTTTAAGCGTGGTTTGAGAATTGAATCTGTCACCTTCAGCCCCCACCCCTTTGGGAACATACTGTGGCGGGCTGGGCGACATCTCTAATTACTAATTAAGTGTTGTCAGTATTGCTAAAACATCCGTTAATTATCAATGCGTGTACTAAATCAGATGTTACCTTTGTTGCGGTCCGGGACATCCCCCCAACATCAGCATATCAGATTCATCATATTGAAACCTCTTAAATTATAAAGAGTTAAACAGTGGGATAGTTTAAACAATAACATAGGAAGTACTGGAGATGCTAATAACATATAAATCATGAAAGACCAGACTTTGGCCGACCTAAGGTAACTTCTACCTTCTGGACCCACGCAAGATCCTAAGAGCTCTTCACGTAGGAAGAGTACCATTCAATCCAAGGTTCCCATCTAGTTTGTGTAATTTTATAGTTTCCCTGAGAGTATGCAAACATCTTTTCGTAAGTAATGTGTGCGTTGGTAGTTTGAATAACTTCCCATGTCGTGGGGGGTTCTTTCTTCCTCCAATGTCTGGCAATTACTAGTCTAGCGCTTAAGAGCATATGCGATATTACGTATCTGTAGATGAAAGGTATTGATTCAATACCCAGAGAAAGAATTGCCATTTCAGAGCTCATGCTAAGTTGCATACCTACGATCCTATTTATAATGTTAGATATTTCTGCCCAAAATTTGCTTATGGTAGGGCATTCCCAGAAAATGTGATACAGTGTACCTCTATGCCCACAGTGTCTCCAACAGAACGGGGAAATTTCACTGGAAAAAGTCACCATCCTGGATGGTGTAAGATACCATCTCGAAACTAATTTTTGTGTGAGTTCCCATAAGGTGGCATTTTTGGTGGATCTATATGTTATGTCTAAGGCTTGGGTCCATTGTTTTTCTGTATAGTTAGAGTTAAGGTCGGTCTCCCATTTCAACATTGACCGAGATTTAATCAACATTGTTTTTTGGTTTAGGAAGGTATAGAAGAGAGAGATCCCCTTTAGTTTGGAGTTCTGATTCAGAAAATATGCTTTGATTTTCCGTGGTAGAATAGTGGAGGTGCCAGGGAGTGATTTCAAAAGGTGGGTTATTTGAGAGTATCTATAAAAGTCGCTATCCTGTATTCCGTATTCTATTTGGATTGCTCTGAATGTTTTGGTTGTCGGGCCTATTTTAACATCCTCTACTGTATTTATACCCTTGGTTATCCAGTGTGATACATTTAGATCAGGGATTAGCAGGTTTAAAGCAGATATAGGTAAATCTATTGTAGCTGTGTCGGTCGACTCGAGAGGGGTGTTTATCATGTCTTTCCACGCTTGTAGGGAGGCCGTTATAGTGGGGGAGAATTTGTACAGTTTACGGGTGATAAGTTTGCTGGTTAATAGTAAATTGGGCAGGTTCCTAGTTGGACTTTGCGCTAATTCTAGGTCAATCCATCTTGGGATTTGTTCATTTATGAACCATTGTTTGAGTTGTGCTAATATAGCAGCAGTATGGTAATCCTTTAATACTACGTGTCCTATACCCCCCATGGCTTTAATCTTAATCAATTTTTTAAATGCACATCTAGCCCTCCTTCCCTGCCATAAATAACTATTTAATAGAGCTTGAGCTCTAGAGAAAAATTGGTCTGACACTGGGATTGGCATAGCTCTGAATAGGTACAAGAATTGAGGTAGTATAAGCATTTTAAATGCTGCTAAGCGTCCCATGCAGGACAGCTCTGTTTTATTTAAACCTTGCAACTTGGACTTTAGTTCGCGTAAAAATGCATTGTAGTTGGTTTCTACTAGATTGGAGGTGTGGGGAGTGAGGGTGATCCCTAGGTATTTAATGCCCTCTTCGCTCCAGGTATATGGGAACTTTGATTTCAGTTCCATCTCAGTATCTTTATCAATACCTAAACCCATTATGTAAGATTTACTTTCATTCACTTTGTAGTAGGACAATTTGTTAAACAGTTGTAAAACTTGGTGAACTTCTGCCAGGGAGGACCAAACCTCAGTAAGAACCAATATGATGTCGTCTGCAAATAGACTTATCAGGTGTGTGGATGAGGGGGTTGGAAAGCCCTTAATTCGAGGATGTGTTCTGATGTGTATCGCAAGTGGTTCAATCAATAGATTGAATATTAAGGGCGACAAAGGGCAAACCTGTCTGGTACCATTGGATATATAAAAAGGTGCCGAAAGGGTGCCGTTTGTATAAACTCTAGCGGATGGATTTGAGTATAGGGCCATTATTGCCTTAAGGATATGACCTGAGAATCCAAAGGACTCCAATGTTCTGATTAAGTACAACCAGTGAACTCTATCAAAAGCCTTCTCTGCGTCTAAGGCCAGAAGCAGAGAAGGCTTCCCCCGGTTTTCAGCTAAATGTATAATGTTAATCAACCTACGAGTAGCGTCTGATGTTTGTCTCGATTTAGTGAATCCAGTTTGGTCTGGATGTATAAGTGAGGGCATAATGTCAATTAGGCGCATAGCTATCAGTTTTGCGTAAATTTTTACATCAATATTCAGTAATGAAATCGGTCTGAAGTTCATAGGCGAGGTTGGGTCCTTCCCTGGTTTGGGTAAAGTAACAATAAGTGCTTCCAACATTTCATGTGGGAATGAGGATGAGGCAGCAGCGGTTTCAAATACATTGCTTAGATGTGGTATTAATAATTCTTTAAAAGCCTTATAATACTCTCCCCCAAATCCATCTGGTCCTGGGGATTTATTGAATGGAAGTGATTCTATAACTACTGAAATCTCCTCTGATTTGAAAGGTTGGTTTACGTTTTGTAATTGTTCCTCTGTGAGTTTAGGAATGTCTAGTGCAGATAAAAATGTATTGATCATCTCCTGTGTGGGCTGGTAGGTAGATTCATCGTTTTTTAGATTATAAAGTGAACTATAATAATGGCTAAAAGCATCCGCTATTTTTTGAGGATGATATTCTTTTTGTTTAGTGCTGGGGTGTATGATAAACTGAATTTTGGATTTAAACCTGTGGCCTTTGATCTTATGTGCTAGTATTTTCCCTGCTTTGTTCCCGTTAGCGTAGTAGGTCATCTTAAGGCGCTTATTATATTTTTCAAAACTATCTAAAAGGGATAGTCTAAGTTCATGACGGAGATGGGATATTTTTTCAGTTGTATCAAATTTTGGTTTGGTTTTGTTTAGGGATTCTAGTTTTTGTAGTTCCTCTGTGATCGTTTTAATGTGCTGCTGCCTCTGCCTCCTGTCCCTTGCACATAGTTGTATCAAGTTCCCCCTCATAAACGCCTTGTGGGCATTCCACAGTGTGAATGGGCTCTGTACCGACAAAAGGTTGTCAGCAAAGAACTCACTCAGTTTAGATCTCAAAATAGCATTATACTTTCCCTGATGCAAAATATAAGTGTTCAATCTCCATATGGAGTTAGGTGATGGAGCTGTTGTATATTCTATGGTCATGGTCACGGGAGCGTGATCTGACCATGTTATAGTGTTGATTGTAGATCTTTTAATTTTAAGGAGGGTTTGTTGGTCGACTAAGAATAAGTCTATTCTGGTATAGGTGCGGTGAGGAGGTGAGAAGTATGTGTAGTCTCTCTCTTCCGCATGGAGACAGCGCCAAGCGTCAAAGAGGGAGTGTTTGTACAGAGCTGGTTGAAGTGTGGGGGCACATCTTTTCGGTTTAGAAGTAGAGTCTAAGGATGGTTCCGGAATAATGTTGTAATCTCCACACATGACCAGACGCCCCATTTGATGACGGCGGACTTTCGCCATCAGGCCATGGAAAAAACGTAGTTGATGTTGGTTCGGTAAATATGCATTGACTAGGGTATAAGTTACCGAGTTTAGATCACAAACAAGAATTAAGTATCGTCCTTGAGGGTCAGCAACCTGTTCAAGGAGAGTAAATGCAACTGAGTCTCTAATTGCTGTCATGACCCCTTTGGTTTTAGTAACCGCGTTAGCTGCAAATATGTTGGGGAAGTTCTTATGAGTGCACAATGGTGGAGATGTTTTACTAAAGTGCGTTTCTTGCGTGCAAAGTATATCACATTTCTGTTGCAGGGCTTCTTTCCACAGTGATTTCCGTTTGGCCGGGTGGTTTAGACCCTTGGCGTTAATTGTTAAGATTGTGATTTCCATTTTTGTTTTGTATATCTATTATAGTATTGAGCGTTGGTTCCACAGAAGAATCCAAGGCTCCCTCTGGTGACACAATTGTGTATTGCATGTATATGTTCTGGTTTGTTATAGATGAATAAACAGTACTCACTGTGGAAGAATTGAATTCTGAAATATGGGTTATGGCATCTTCAAGCGGTATTAAATCTTGTGGGTTGAGGAGGAGGGTCCAGCAGGTTCCTAGGAGCATCTCAGGTTTGTTCTGGTTATCTCCAGCAATAGACAATAGAAACAAAACAAGTAAAAGAAAAAGAACAGAACAGTTATTATGTCTTCTTTGAAACATAGTTAACATTGGCGGCAACATGCCATAGAAAGCAGAGAAGATTTGGAGCAGCTTTAAGCTGCAAAATGATAGGGGGGTTAAGTTCGCGATATCAGCTCATAGAGTAGGGACTTGGTTGTAGAGTATGTGCGCCCAGGCATACTCATTTGTGGGATTTAGCATTCTTTGCATTAACCGTCTTCCATTCTGGTGTGTTTTGTTGCAGAGGAGTAGGAATGTTGCGATCCTCTGGGATGTCTGCAATAATACCCCGGTTTTTTAAAAGGGATAGACCTTTTTCTAGTGTGTTTATGGTGTACTCATCTTTGGTGACTGTAAGCTTAGAGGGGTATCCCCAGCGATAAATCAGTTTATGATTTCTTAATGCTTTAGTCACTGTGATCAAATTTTTTCGCTTCTGTAGCGTGTATTGTGAAAGGTCAGCGAAAAATTGTAAGTCCTGGTATTGTTGGGGTAGCAGATCCCTCTTCCTCATAGCAGACATAAGGTTCTCTTTGATATGGTAGTAGTGGAGGCGTAGGATCACATCTTTTGGGATCTGTTCTGGGAGATGTGTTGGTTTTGGCAGCCTGTGTATGCGGTCTATAGTGACATCTAAGTCAGACAGGTCTGGGATGATTGCCTTAAACATAGAAGTAGCATAGGTGCGTAGCTCAGTTTGGGGGATCGTTTCAGGTATGCCCCTGATTTTCAAATTATTTCTTCTCCCGCGGTCCTCTATGTCAGCTAATTTGGCTTTTATCCACTCCATTTCTCTCTCTTTTTCATCATGTGCGTCAACTAGGTCATTTATTGTGGAAGCATACTCTCCCATCTTTCCTTCTATGTGTTCCACTCTATTTTCCACTACTTGTATGTCTTGATTGAATTTATGCATACATGACATTATGTCTGTGTGTATCGTACTTCTCAGTGAGAGGAGCATTTCTTTTAGGACAGTATCTAGCACAGGTAGGTTTTGAGTGGGGAATGATTCTATTGAATCGGGTAAGTCCCTGGTGTCATCCCCAGAATCTGCTGCCATGTGCAGGGACGGGCTGCATCCACCGCCATCCAGCCTGATTTTTGATTTGGCCAGGCTAGGAGACGATGGTGTGGATGGGCGGGAGTGTCTCCCGTTTATTGCCGTCTCCTCGTCCCCCTGGATGGCTCTGTATGTGGGGTTGTTGTGCTGCGGCGAGGCCCGGGGTGAGTAGGCCTTGCCGCCATCTTGCCTACCTCCTGTGCGCTCTGGTGAGAAAAAGTCTGTCAATCTGTGTGGTTTCCTCTGGTCTTTCTTCTTCTTGGACATCTCGTGGCTGGTTCCCCAATGATGCTGAGTCTGTGTCGGGTGATTTGTGCCTTCTTGGGCCGTTGCTGTGAGCCGCTAGGTCCCTATGCAGTCGGAGCTCCGGAGTTATGCGACCGTCCGGCTCGGCATCAGACCACGCCCCCGTGTGGGCCTTTTTTAACATATTTGCTACCAACCATTTTCTTGATCTTCATCATCTGCCTGCAGTGTTCAGCCTAAGTATAAGTACTAGCCATTTAGGTATGAGGAGACACATGACTCGCCTCAGAGCTCACTGAAAGCAGAACATCTATGAGACAATTTGGCAGCAAAGGGCATGTTCCTTAAGAGTGCATAGCAGCTTTATTTTAGAATGCTTCCCAAGGGTGTATAGCTTTTTTTTGTTTGTTTGTTTTAGAATGCTGCTTATGTGCTCTTTTTCTCCTCCTCAAGGGCACATATCAGCCATTTTTACAACCTCCTAATATGGCCTTTTCTCCTTTCTCCTTCTTCTCAAGAATGCATAGCAGCCCAGTTTTGGGCCTGCTAATGTGCCCTTTTCCTATCATTTCCCTCCTCAAGCTTACATTCTTGCAACTTCTATGGACTTCTAATGTAGCTTTTCCTCTTTCCTCCACTTCCTCCACCAGGGTACATAGTAGCCACTTTTTAATTGCTGCTAATACACCCTTTTCCTCCTCCTCAAGGGCACAGAGCAGTCACTTCTCCTTCAATACTGCCATATCTTTGTTTTAGTTTCAAAACATTCTTATATTTTTTTTACTTTTTGCCTAGGTTCACACAGGGGTGATCTGACTTCAGGGGTGACTTTGCCAGGCAACTTCGAGGCAACTTCAAGGCAACTTCAAACTCGACTATGCCAGGCGACTTTGCCTGTGGCCAATCAGAGAAGGGAGGGTTGGTATTTGCCTGGTAATTCAATGGGTCAATTATTTTCTTTTTCCTGTAAAGTCGCTTCAATATAGATAGGTATCAAAATAATATCAACTATATTATCAAAAAGATATGTAAGAAAGAATATATTTCCAGTCCTAGATACTCACTTGGAGCTAGGATATAGGAGTATGTGGTGCTGCAGCATGGAGACCACAGACAAAGCAAAAGCAAAACACACCACTTTTTCTATCACCCTGACACTTATGATCAAGATGCTGACTCTGATGAGGAACATGAAGCCTCTTCAGATAACCCTGTATCTGAAACTACCCTGAAGCATATGCTACTCTCGATTCAAAAAGATCTTAGGAAAGACCTCCATAAATCTATCTCTCACATGCAATCACAGATTGATGCCTTGGGGGAGCGTGCAAACGCTGTGGAGAAACAACTCCATTCCTATGTTAGTGCTTATAATAAGCAGGTAGAAGCACACCAGGCTGAGACAGAGGAGCTGCAGCATATATCTGCTAAATTAGTAGATTAAGAGGAACGCTCCCACAGAAATAATCTCAAGATTAGAGGTATTCCAGAAGCTGTCCCTCCTGTGGAGCTCTTTACCTGTCTTCAACAATTCTTTTCTGCCCTTGTTCCATCACTCACTGCATTGGATCTCACCATATTCAAATTAGAATTTTCAAACCAGCACATGTCCCAGAGACTAAACCATGAGACGTTCTCACTCACCGTAACTTTTATCAGACCAAAAAACACATTCCTGCAAACAGCCAGGAAAATATCTGTTTTCCCTGAACCTTACAACAATCTGAAGCTGTATGCAGATATCTTTGCAGCCACTGCTCAAAAACAGAATACATTCTCACCTATTCCTTCCACCCTGAGAGTGCATACTATTCCCTACAGATGGGGTTTCCCTACCAAGCTCTCCATCACTATACCACATCTAAAACAAAGCCTAAAGCAGCTTTATAACTGGGATTTATCCCCACCTATGGAAAACAACACCTGTAATAATGTCTCTCCACCTCGCATCCCTGAGTCTTGGTATACTGTTAATAATACCTGAGTTGACTCTTACCTGTGGTCTGTCTTGACTCATTGCGGCCTTATGCAGGTACATTGGCAATTGTTCCCCTGTGCCAAACTTTAATGCTTTAGTTGATTGTTACCCTTTTAGGATTTTTCTGCAACTTGTTATTCTCCTCTCCAGAGTAATTGTGTGCTATGCACATTGTCTTTCCTTTTTTTTCTACCTCCCCCTTCTCCCATTTCCTCTTCTGCCTCCCCTCTTTTTAGTTCTCAGTTGGTATGTGCTGTAATTTATCATATTATATGGCATTTTGAATTATGCACTGTTTATGACTTCTCTGTAACTGATATCTCTCTTCTACCCACCGATGTGTCTCTAGACTCCAATATACCCTTTCTATGTCCCTATGTCACTTAATATTATTAATAGCCCTTTTAAGAGATCTTTTTTTATGGAAAGAAGCCCTCTCCTCTAAAGGAGATGTTATATGTGTACAAGAGATGCACTTTGCTACCTCTAAAGCCCCCAAATGTCAACACCCTAAATTTCCCCTCACCTTTTTCATTAATGCAGAATTCAAACATAAGGGGGTGATGATTGCAATCCGTGACTCTGTCACTTTTCATTTGCACACCCAGACTACGGATCCCAATGGCCACTTCCTTATTATAGTAGCGACCCTCGATAATCATTTCCTCACCTTAGTTAAAGTGATTGTAAACAATCACTGTGTATAACAACCCATTCCATTTAAAATAGAAATGAAAGGCAAAACATTTGTGTATATATATATATATATATATCATTATAAATACCTTTTTTCCCTTTTTTAAGTGGTCACATTCCCTCTGTTCCCAGCTGCATAAGAGCTGGGGGGAGGGGAGAATGGCCTGGCAAGAGACCGAGATGGCCGCTGAGTAGTGAAGCTCCAGCCAGATGGCAGGACGTGGCCCGACTCAGCCAGACCTCAGGGCGAGTTGTCCACGCAGCTAAGCAGAACGATCCCCGCCATGTTTCGCATGCAGCAAGGGGATGCCCAGTCAGCTTCTCAAGCCTCGGACTATAGTAGCGCCGTGCAGCCCGGATCGCAAGACAGCCTCGCGGCTCCGCTAGCAGGTTCCTCACCGCAGCCAGTAACACATGCTCTAACTATAGCAGACCTACAGATGGTGGCATTGGATATTAAGAACACCCTATCTGCTGCCATCTCTGATTTAAGAGCTGATCTCAGGGCAGTAGCAGGCCACCTGGAACATGTGGAGGTGGCCACCATGTCTCATGGCGCTGCCATACAGCAAGTACAGCGCTCCTACAGTATACAGTCCCAGCACATTTTTGATATACATAGACACCTAGAAGATTTAGAGAACAGAGGGAGACGTCATAACTAGAGTTGAGCGAACACCTGGATGTTCAGGTTCTGCTGGTCCGTCCGAACTTCGGGACAAAGTCCGGGTCCGGGTCCGGACGGAACCCGAACGATCGCACGGACAACGAACCCCATTGAAATCAATGGGGACCCGAACTTTTAGGCACAAAAATGGCTGTAGCAAAGTCCTGGAAAGCCCCAGAGGGCTGCAAAAGGAAGTAAAATGGGGGTAAGGGTAGGGCAAGTGCCCTACAAAAAAAAAGGGGACAGGGAAATAACTTTAAATATTTAAAAAAAAATAAAAACAAAAAAAAGCAAAAATGGAGGTGAATG
>BLSH010461312.1:57020-71473 GCA_018402905.1 Glandirana rugosa
AATCCCACAGGCACCGTGCCTGGGCCTGGGCCTGTAAAGTTTTTAGCAAGCCCAAGCCAGGCCCCAAGACGATAAAATGAGGTGCACAACTCTTCGACGTCCCGTCGGTTAGTTGTTCGCAAAGTGACCAAACGGGAATCTTCGGTAGTGTCGGTACGGATGATTACCGTACCGACACTAACCGGCCACGTAGTACACTGGGTCGGAGAAATATTCGACCTCAGTGTCACGACGTCAGTGTACGAGGAACCCAATCATATCCCTTTCCATCGACTGCCGCACTCCCTGTCTAAAATCGGTAAAACGAACGATTTTTGAAATGTCCGGGTCCGGGTCCGTGCCACGGACACCCTAAAGTTCGGTACGGACCCGAACGTTACAGTCCGGGTTCGCTCAACACTACTTGTGATCATTGGGAAGAATTACCCCCTTACAGATAGCTAAAAAGATCAATGGTATCATTGGGAATTTATCTGAGAGGTAGAAATTGACCATTGCTCAATGAACCCTTGCAACCTCTGGAGGAACCCTGGGGTTCCATGGAACCCTGGTCTACAAATTATGGGAATTGATTTATGGCATTTTTGTTATTTTTTTGTTTACTGGTAAAGGCGGCAATTTTTATCGGGACTGCAATATTGTAGCGGACAGATCAGACATATTTGACCCTTTTTTGGGACCAATGACATTTATACAACAACCAGAGCTAAAAATAGCCACTGATTACTGTATAAATGTCACTGGCAGGGAAGGGATTAACCTGTAGGGGGCGATCAAAGGGTTAAATGTGTTCCCTCATTGTGTTCTAACTGTGTGGGGGCTGGGCTGGCAGGGACATAACAGATCTCACTGATCCCGATGACAGGGATCAGTAGATCTCTGTTATGTCCCCTGACAGAACAGGGAACCACCGTATTTACATTGGCGGTTCCCTGTTCTGCCTCTGTATTAGGCAATCACGGGTTGCTGGCGGACATCAAGTCCATCCAGCCCACAGGGCACGCTCACGCAGCATGCGGCAGGTGTGGGAGTGCACCAGCGGCGACTGTGAGGGCGTGCTGGGTGTGCGCCAAGGGGCGGACATCCATGGACATCCACCTGGCAATTCAGGTCCGCGTTGTAGCCGTCTTTTGGCTATAGGGCTAATCTCTAGTGGTTAATTTAACATATGCATTTATTCCTCTCAGATTCCTGCAAATGGGTAACGTGATATACTACAATTGTCAGCTTGTATTTTGGGAAACATCTATGAACAATTCTATGTAGTTCATCCGCTCTCACAAGACGGAAACACTTTTTCCCTTCAGTGTTAGTGGTTTTCATATACTGACTTAGATCACTCTCGTGTGATTTGAGCAGTCCAGTTTTGTTATATATTCTGCTCATCTGAAGCAATTTACAGAGCAGTAAACCTTTATTTATAAGCCAGAAGCTATATAGCTAAACATTGCTTTGAGAAAGTATTTTAAATGTGAATGGGCTTATAGAATGGAGATCATCACTCTTATCAGTTTAAAGTTATAACATTTAAAATGTGCTTTACTGTGGGAAAATATAAATCTACACCTGCAGAATGTTTGTTTTTCTATTTGATTTAATTTCTGAATATGTTCTGCAAACATTTAAAAGCACCAGTACTGCTATTCCAATGTATCTGCTTATCCAATATGTATGTTTTTTTTTTATAATAATGTAACAGAATTACTGTCGTACCAGGGTCTAGAGGTCAGGGGATAAGTTGCAGAACATCCCTCCTTTCCAATTACACCTGTCAGAGAGGTCATCTGACAGATAGAAGACACATGCAACTGCTTAAATCTTTCCTAACCAGAAGGGGACTTGGCCTAGATGTCCGGACCAAGCAGCAAGGGTCAGTTAATTGAAAAATAACTCTCTGATTAATTTGCCTAAATCATTTTTACATTTTTAAACAATTTTTAGTGGCATATTGGGCTTTTTTTGTAATATGTGTTCATCCAAGAAAATACGCATCATACTCCTCAAATATAGTGCACACAGGTACTGTAATTTTAACAACCTATATATAAATCATGTAAGAGTTAGATCACACTGAACTACATCAATCATGTGCAAAACCAATGGTTCAAACTATGGGGAAGAAAAAGCAGCCGTAGCTGAACACACCACGTTTATAGGTGCCAACGATGACTGGACAGGAAATCTTTTGCGTAACCACTTAAACATTGACTCTAAAAGGTAGAAAAGAGAGAGAAATGCGAGAACAAGAAAGAGAAAGATCTGAAACAGGACGGGAGAAAGAAAGGGAGAAGGATAGGAGGGGAGGAAAGGGGAGAAGGGGATTGGGGTTATGTGTGAAACAAGAATTGAGCGGACCCATAACATTCTAGTTAGAACCCCTGGGAACTCAGCAGAAGTTGACTTGCTATGCCATGCTTCAGAGTCTAGAATATCCTGATATTCAGGGAAGCAGGTGAATTCTGTCCAGAAGAACCGCATCTTATGGTGTCTTCCATTAGCTTGATTTAATTAATCTTAATCAGCCTTAAGCTGATGGGAGGAGCAACAGTTTATTTCAAAACTAAGGGAATTCACATCTTTGCAGCATTGAGTAAATGCAACAGTAAAGAATGCTTATAGCACTTCAGTGACATAGGGGTGAGAATAAGAAGAAAGGCAGCAGCATTTGGATGTCTGTTAATTTCAAATTAGTTTCAAAATCCAATGTTTAACTTACATTAAAAAGTCTTTAAGACCTGCACAGGAATGCTGGCATTCGGTGGCTGTACGAGCCGCGTCAGGTGCCCGCAAGTGACGTCAGTCAGGTATCGAGATCTGTGGACTGTGGGCAAAGCCCCAAAACCTGTGTTGCTGAATCCGGACAAGATGTACTGGTGCTGGGTGGCAACAGGTACAACCGGTAAAGTGTGCTGGTCACGTCAATTCTGGGCACATGACTCAGCTCGTACGGCTGCTGAATGCAAGCATTCTTGTTGGAACACACAGGTCCACCTGTCCCTGGGGCCACAGAATTCGGACGGGGACCCCTACCAAGGGTTGATTGTTACATCTTTCTGTCTATGGCACATTTGCATCCTCATTTTGGCCCGCTGTGACATCCATGTGGCCCCAGCCCTCAGGTACTGTTTCAGGTATTGCTAGATCCAGATCCTGTGGTGTTCTCTGGATAACCCTCTGGTCTAGCTTGTCCAGTGCATCACTTTGTACCCATTTTTTTTCAGCATTAATTATTCTGTTGATGGAATCATTTACCATGGAATAAAATGTTTTTATGTGCTCTACTCTGAGGATTATTTTCTACTACTGCAGTACAGCACTGTTCATTCCCTGTTACTTAGTACATCTAACACCTACCTCCCCCCAATACTGTCAGTCACTGTTCTGTGCTCTGTCACTCCATCGCTCATGGGAGCAATGGTCTGGGGAGGAGGCTCTCAGCAACATGTTGAGAGGCTGAGCCAGCTGCTGGTCAGGAATCTGGGTGGATCCCAGATTTATTGTTGAGATCCTTCCAGAGCCTGGAGTGGCTCTGTGACAGCAGCCAATAGCGGACTTAACCCACTGTTGGCTGATTCTGGGTCCCAGGAGAGCACAAGTGCACTCCTGTTACTCACGTGAGAAGTATGGCCAAATTAGTTTTGGACATAATTCTCTCTTAATAAGATGTCAGATACCCTTCTTGACTTATAGCCCACATATCTGTATGAAAACATGGGTACATGCACTTCTGGCATAGTCCTCCATTGTAGCCCCATTCTGGTGTATTAAGTGCAGTGGTGTTGCTAACTGCCATTGTTCTGCTTGTATGTTTGTGAATGTTCTCATATATTGGTTTAGCTAGTAGTAAATAGTCACATTCATCTGGACTTGTTCTGTAATTTTAAAGACCAATTGAATTGGACTGCTGCTAGTTGCTTTGCTTGAAGTGCAATAATTGACAAACTCCAAACTTTTTTCATAGCACCTCTGGTGCAGTCAGTATGGCAGGCGCTGACCAATCAAAACTCTGGATTTAATTATCCTTATATAGGTGTCTGAGGAATTTAGTATGCCTCTGCAAAATGCTATATATTTCACATATTGTTAATATTTACTTGAAAGAAACAGATCTGATAACACAGTTGGACATTATCCACTGATGTAATCAAACATAATAGTATCATATTGCTCAGTGTGATTATGTAATTGTGTAAAATATTCATTGTTCTGTTAATTTAAATAAGTGATAAAAGTCCTTGTGCCGCGCTAAAATCCAGATGGATAAATAAACACAGTCTCTGTGTTTAAATGATAGAAAAGGCCGACACCAGTTTGTGTGAATAGATGAAATGGCACAATACACCCAGTGCTCTCTCTGTCTTCTTACCAGATAACATTGTAACATAAGCTTCTGTAATCAAATCATCCACAATCCAGGAACACCCTCTTCAGGTAGGAGAAAGTACCAGCCACCCTGCAGCGATCGTTCCCACAACCGAATGGTCACAAAGAAGGTATACCATGGGATAAAACAGCAGAGGGAGCACACATAGTGATGCCAGTTTTTTAAAAATGTTTAATAAATAAAAAGATTATACTTACAAACATCCAGAAGACTTCAAAGCATATGAAAGCATTCCACACATGGAAACATGAACGTGCCTGCTTGCAACTGTACCAGCTGACCAGTTTTGTTCTATTGAACATCGTCAGAGGCGTGGTCAGCTGCACAGGCACCAATAGAGATTATAAACGAAGTCAAAATGACGTGATTGACACATAAAACCAGAACTTCCTGTCAATGGAGAGCATCACATGACCTACAGTGCTCTCCAAGACCAGGAACTGATCCACCTTCATAAAACAGGAAGCCCAAGGACTGTGACTGCACAAAGGGCCAGAGATTCCCACATATGGGGTGCATCAGACAGCATAAAAGAGCATTCCAGCATAAACAATCTCCATATACATATATAGATGACATATATAACAGAAACTCCCAGTACATGGAGCGCATCATGTGACTCGCAATGCGTTCCCTCGGCAGAAACACTCCTCTTTTGTTTTTCCTGGGACCCTGAGGAAAAAAACTCAGCTGTGGAGGGCCACCTGCGCCCCTGTCAGGACTCCTTGTGGAATAATAGTAGTCCGGCTCATACCAATTACAACCCCTATCTCTCCATAAATAGCCGGGGTATTGGGATGGGTGTTGGGTAATGTATCTACGATCAGGAGAATCTGCATAATCATAATGATCACCCCTAAGAGGTCCATATTTAACAGATAGAGGCACCGGATGGTGGGTGGCGATCATACCCATAATCATTATCCTAGTTATTAACAATCCTACCAGGGGCCATTGATCCCATAGGGGGAGGAGGACCAAACTTGAACCAAACTTGTCCAAATTCAAAGAAGTGGCAAAATGAAAATATGTTTTTCCATGTTTGAGACATATTTTTCATTTTCTTTGTTTCTGTGTTACATTCTTTTATTTCCTTGTATGTCCCTGGAGGGCTAAGTATGTGTATCTGCACATATATCAAACAGATTATAGCTGGTCTGAGTAATCTATGATAACATTTAAGATATTTACAGCTAACTGGAACTGAAGTGTGAATAGCGTATGATACACAGTGTTGTGTTCAGTCAGCATTAATCGTAGGACCATTAAAGAGGAAGACTGGTTATGAAATAAATTGCCATTCCATTTTGATTTATACACAGTTTTATGCTTTCTGTACTTTGAAAAAATAAGCAAGTGAACCAAAGAGAACATCATATGGCATTGCCACCACTTTAGATTTTTACTGTAAATTTACAATGCAATAACTATACAGACATTCAACAAAAATTGCTCATGCATTGCCCCACCTAAAAATATTAATAACACTCACAAACAATTACAAAGTAATTTCAATAAAATACCATGTATTTTATATTGTGTTAACAATTACCAAAATATTTAAAAAAAGCAAATTCAAAGATTTTAAGAAGGTTTTAAGAAGATCAGTATTTGGCAATGACTATGTTTCATTAAAGTGTAATTAAAGGCAACTATTTTTTTTTTTTCATTTTGGATAGGCCAATTTTTAGCCTTCAGTGCTGTCGTGCTTTCAATGAGAATCACCCAGTCTTGCAACTCTGTACCCATATGAATTTTTTTCACATCATTTTTTCACACAAATATAACTTTCTTTTGGTGGTATTTAATCACCACTGGGTTTTTATTTTTCCAAATGAAAAAGACCAAAAATTTTGAAACAAAATGTGTTTTTTCAGTTTCTGTTATAAGATTTTGCATATAAGTAATTTTTCTTCATAAATGTTGACCAAAATTTATACTGCTCCATTTCTTTGGTAACAATAACCCAAATCAGTGTATATTATTTGGTCTGTGTGAAAGTTATAGAGTCTATAAGCTATGGTACCAATCATTGAAAATTGATCACACCTGCTGTACGGACAGCCTATCTAATTTCTTGAGGCCCTAACATGCCAAGGCACTACAAATATTCCCCAAATGACCCCTTTTGGGAAAGTAGACAGTCCAAAGTATTTAATAAGGGGCATGGCAAGTTTTCTGAAGTTGTAATTTTTCCCACAATTCTTTGGAATATTAAGAAATTAATTTTATTTTTATTTTCACAAAAATGTCATATTAACAAGTTATTTCTCACACGCGGCATAGGCATACTTGCAACTACACCTCAAAACACATTCTGCTACTCATCCTTAGTATGGCAATACCATATGTGTGAGACTTTTTCACAGCCTAGCTACATATAGAGACGCAACATCCAATGAGCACCTCCCAGCATTATCCACTTTAAGAAAAAGCCTTCTTTCAATACCTTTTGTAAAAAGCAGCATTTTTTCTAGAAAATTACCCAGAACATTATATTTTTTTTTTGTAGCAGAGGCCCTAGAGAATAAAATGGTGGGTTTTGCAAATTTTTATATCTCACGGTAAGTGTGCAGCAGTTTTTCGAATGCAACTTTACACACTACTGCATAATACCTCAATACCTTTTGTAAAAATCAGCATTTTTGCTAGAAAATTACCTAGAACATTATATCATTTTTGTAGCAGAGGCCCTAGAGAATAAAATGGTGGGTTTTGCAAATTGTTATGTCTCGCAGTATTTGTGCAGCAGTTTTTCTAACGCAATTTTACACACTACTGCATAAATGCATTTTAATTAATTTCAGTGCACACAGAGACAATATAATACCCACATTTGGTAAAATATAAAATATGGTGTTGTGCCCAGTAAATAGATAGCAAACATGTCACTCTTTAAAATTGTGCACGCTTGTGAAATGACATAAAACGTCGGTATTTAAACATCTCCATAGGCAATGCTTTATAAGCCTTTATTGGTTACCAATTTAGAGTTACAAAGGAGGTCTGGTGCTAGAATTACTGCTCTCACTCTGACGTTCGCGGCGATACCTCACATGTTTGGTGCAATCGCCATTTGCGTATGCGTATGGGACCAACCTGTGCGTTTGCCTTTGAATGTGAGCATGGGGGGAGGGGGTGGTTGAGCTTTAAATTTTGTATTTATTTATTTATTGGTGGGACAATGGTACACTAACACATATTTTTATGTACACTTGTACACCATGACAGATGATGATCATCCACTGGCAGACACTGACAGATGTTGATGTCATAATGGAATACTATTGCAGATGTTTTTGTGCACTGGTACAGATGTTGAAGGGACTGTGACAGATGTTTTGTGCACGGGTACTGATGTTCATTGGGACACTTGGTACATCGACTCTGAACGACAAAGCTCTCACCTCGCCATTTAAGTACAGTGGGAAACAGTTAAAGTACCATTCAACTTCAGTTTGTAAATGCTAAACACAGATCCTAATGGGAGTGTGCCGTTACATGTAATTATCATGTAACATAAACCTGTGTATAGGTATAGTAATGTTTGTATAGTTTGTTATTACACTGCCAACTTGTGGTTGTTTTGCATATTGCACATTTCCATTCTGTTTTCTAGTGTGGTCCCTCCCATCCTTTGTAAGGTAATTTCCTCTTCGTAGTTCACTCTGTGATGTACTTCCTCTTCCTGTGTCCTCTCATTGTCTCATGAGGAAGAATATGGCTACACGTCTGTAGGCCTCACACAATCTGCTTGCATCCTAGGACACATTACCATGTTTTAACCTGCAGTTACATTCTTCAACCATCTGCCACATTTGTTGTATGCTGTACCTGCTATTTGCAACAAATAGATGCTTATGGAAGAATCAGTGCTGGTGAGCTCAAGCTATCTGATAAAGACTGTCCGCCGTGATTATATCTGCTTATACAGGCCAGGCATAGAGGTCTCAACAAGGGATAAAGTCACTATTACAACAGTTGGAGTCAGAATAGGGAGTGTTGATTGCCATTTCAAGCAAGCTGCTAGCACGTTTCAGCAAGCTTTCATCAAGGCCTGCTAGCAGCTTGCTTAAAGTGGCAATCAACACTCCCATTAGGATTTGTGTTCAGCATTTACAAACTGGAGGTGAATTTCTACATGCTCTGCAAATGCTTTGTCAAACCTTGCTGTTCACATTGCTCTTATAGAAGCTAAAGAACACATGAAACAGACCCTAGCCAAAAACAAGTAGCAAGAAGAAATCCCTCCAAAGTGAGGGAATCCCGGTGTGTCACCAGGATCACCAGAACTAGTGTCTCCATTAGAAGATACCCTGTCTATTACTGTTCTGGTGTTAACCCAAAATTGTAGATTTTCTTTTACTCTCACTTTTAATGATAACCATAAACAGGACAAAAAGAGAGGATGACTCTCCCGAACAGGGGTACTGATATCAATACAACCTTCAAGAGTGTTAATAGTGCAATGCTAAACTGAAATAAAGTCCATGGTAGCAAAAGTCCATACACATATCCAAGGAGGTGCTTGCTATAGTATTACACATGTGTCAAAGGTATAAGGAGACCATCACCAGCACCCGAACACACTGTCTCTTACCCTTCGATATGGACCCTTAAACAAGGATCAAGTGCACAATGGATATCAATCAAATGATAGCACCAGCAGCAATCCACCTTGGGAATGTTCTCTGGCGTGTCCACCACAGCAAAAGAAGTCTCAAATAAACATAAAAGACACTCCTCATAGTGCAGACATCTCAAAAAAGGTTTAATAGCAAATCCAAAATAGTAACACTCACATTTCCAAAGTTAACAATCTGCATGACAGAAACGACCAACGTTTCTAACGCACAAGATGGCCACTACGTCCAGCATATAATCGCGTCACACGTCTCCGACTCCTCCTTTTTTTAGCAATACAACCTTACAGGTGTTTTAATCCCTCTCCACTCTATCCAAAACTAGAAAAAAGTGTTGTCTTTAGTTACAGTTTAAACAATTGTAAAATTTCATAGAAAGTACCCCAGATGATTGCTGATGTATTCCCCAATGACAGCTAAGTTAATAATAGTTTAGGTGGGATATGGACTTCTCCGCCATCAGTTTTCAAAAATTGTATATGCATACATTTTTCCAGCTGTCTGCTGTCCAGTCACGTGACATCATGGTACCTCTTAATCTTTTCATGGCATTGGTGGTGAGCAGTCCTGAGTTTTGCAGAAAATGGCACTAACATAGTAACATAAGTTTTATTCTTTGCAGCATGGTTCTGTGAGGCCAAACCAACTTGATAGCATATCCCCTGGACCTCAGAGTGGGGAATCTGCTTAGAACAGTGGCCAACAAAATGTGGGAATTACAATGAGAGCTGCCTTTTTTGTTTTTACTGATGGTGGACATGGTCTTTTTCTTTTATACCTGCTATTGTTGGGCTTTAAGGTGATACCAAAGGTAATTTTATTTTTTTAAAGATCAGAAACGTTGTTATACTCATTTGCTCTGTGCAATGGTTTTCCTCGGAGCAGCCCCGATCCTCTTCTTCTGAAGTCCCACCAGTGTTCCTGGCTCCTCCCCCCTTCTGAGTGTCCCCATAGCAAGCTGCTTGCTATGGGGACACTTGTGTGTGATCAGTCCTGAGCCACGCTCTGTGTGTCCACAGAGGGGGGAGGGGGGTCTGCATGCTGAAAGGTTTTTTACCTTCATGAGCTTCACCCATACCAGCTTCAAAAGGGGCGATTAGTGAAAATCTTTTTATGAGCGCCCATTGTCTCTAGGCAAAAGGTTTTAGAAATTACACTAAACAGTAAGCATGTAATGTCTGGACACCTGTAGGTCATAGAAGAACATGTTTTCAAGCTGGCAGGATATTTTGAGCACCAGGAAAATGTTAACAGTGTGTTAAATCTTTGGAGTAAACCTGTAGTTATTTTAAAATACAATAAGTTAGCAAGAAAAATGGTAGAAAAAATGTTAAGACATACAATATTTCTTTTATTTTAATGTCCACCCTTCTAGCATCTTGGAACCCCCAAAGTACTTATGTTAATACCTAATCATTGAAAGTATAAACCAATGGATGCTTTGCTAATTTCAAAAACTAAAAAAAATGTAACAATCCATATACATTTGATCTTTGTTAATTGTTGTTATTCCATGAAGTGTGATCCTGAGTTGTGCCCCCCCAACCCCAGCTTTTCAAATAAATTTGTGTTTGGAATTGCGTATCACAGTATAGCAGACTAATTCTATATATACCTAAAATTTCTTAGCACCTATATTTTCTATATATTTCTATATTCTCAGGGTCTTTGCAAAATGTCAAAAGGCCCAGACTATGCCATATGGTAGTTGGGGGCTCTGGAGGGACAGACACTGAAGTGCAATGCTCTGACACCATAAGGGGTTTGCTTTCCTGTTATGGTGTTGGTTTACTGGTTTTTGTGTGACTCTAGCTTCAATTTAATACTCTGAGATGTTCTAATATTTTTCAAAATATATATGTAACTGACAGTAAACAGTTATTTAAAGTGAACCTTTACCCATAACAACTTGATAAAAAAATTATGTTTTTTAGCAAGGAACATACAATCCACATTAATAATTATGCTGCCAAAATTAGTGTGCGCTGTAAATTGCCTCCTGCATTGATTCTGTTTCTACTTGCTGGAGGCTTCCAATTTGCTGAAGCCCAGAGCCCCAGCAGTAAATCATAAAGCGGAACTAAACCCATCGATTTAACAGTTTCAAAAAACAGTTACTTTCCTGGAATGGCTGGTGTCTGATCACATGTGCAGCACCATGGCAGTGGCAAATGAAACAGAAGCAGCTTCCTTGGCAGTCAAGAATATGAGGATTTAATTCCGCTTTAAGGCTGTCAGCAGATCGGCCTCTACAAACTCGGCATTACGTAAAAATGCCTAAAAATGGAGAGCAACTGAGCATGTGCAGATCAGGGTGAGACAGTGTATTACTGGATTTTAAAAAAGTATAGACACTAAGCCCTCGTTCACGCTGGTGTGATTTGTCATGCGATTTGACAGCTCCAAATTGCATGACAAGCCGCACCCTATTGTCGGCAATGGAACTGTTCAAATTGCCACGACTCATGTCGCAGCCTTTTTGAAAAAGGTTCCTGCACTACTTTTTTCAATTTCATTGTGACTTGCATAGACTTCTGTTAAACAAAGTCGCAAGCCACAATGAAATCGGATGTGCAAATCCCACTCATCTGCGACTTTGAAATCGCGCTGAAGTAGCGCTATTTGGAAACTGCACTGGTGTGAACCAGGGCTTATTTTTAATGTTTTACATAGCTATGCCTGCAAAAGGGGCCAGCCTGAAGTGATGTAGCAGGACTTAATTTTCTGACTAAAGTTCCACTTTAATAATAGGCATTTTATGAGAGAATGAGACTTTCAGGAGGTAGGAAGAAGAAGGAATTCTCTACAAGATGTCAGCTGTGACCAGGGATCATATCTGTAAAGATGATTATATTTTTTACTGTATTACAGGTAATAATGTGTTCATGATACCGGGCCGTTAAAATGTTTGTCCCTATGTAGTATAATTATTTATGGCTTCAAACATGCTTGGGATAAACATAATTACTTATATTTTTAACTAGAGTAGCAGCCTGAACTTGGGAGGTTATTCTGTTACTTGAACAGTGTGTACAAATTTATACAATCTGTAATGGACTCATGCAAAAATTTTTAGTATAAGTAACAGGGTTCATTTCAATTGACATAAATGCTGAATGTAAATCCTTGCCGATACTTTTTTCTTTTAAACTACACAAAAATAAGTCCACTCATATCCCACCCATTAACATTAAACTAGGCCAAGCACACCCACTTCTGAAAAATTCAAAGCCTCTATGCTTATCATTGGGAAATATACCATCACCAAATATACCATCTTATCAAGGCTAATCTTAAATTTTGGTTAGGTACTTAAAGTGTTACTAAATTTAAACTGGATCAAAAAGGAAAATTATTTTCAAATATTTATTTTCAAAGTACCCTCTATTGCTTTCAGCCTCCTCCAAATTGCTGTTGTGATCCAACTTCCTGTTAGAAGGTGGCTATCTTTGTTCTCAATGGTCCCACTGTATGCAGGAACATAGTCACACTCTCGTGCTCACTCCTGAGATGGACAAAGGAATGTGGACTAGGAGCTAGGGTGCGTGGAGCAGGACACAAGTCCACACTAATGTGCACTGCTCATTCCAATAAAAAGGAAGTGAGCAGGAAAAGGAGAGGTTGAAGAGCTCTTTGAAAAAGTTATTAGGATAAAACAAAATCACAGTAACAATAATTTCATAAAATATTGATTACATGGCCATTAAATAGTTAGTGTGTATGGATTATTTTTGGAGAACAAGCATATTGTTTAGTATCACTTTAAAGGGAACCTGTCTGTAGGGCATATTCTACAAACTAGGATAAACTAAAGTGTGGGGATGATATAAAGGGCACCATGGGGGTCTTTGTGGTATGATAATAAAAACTTGCTCCAAATTAAAGCTTACCTAGACCACACAACACAATGCACACACCTCGGCATTTTACTTGAAACAGAACAAAAGGCTATTATACTTATCCTACCTTCAGTGATGCAACATCTGCAAGTCCCTGTGCATCTTCTTTCAGGTTCAGAGTCTTCAGCCATCTTGATTGCCTGACCAGAGATGACATAACGCCTGTGTCTATAAAAGGAGGTAATACATCATGGCACCAAGGCATGCCAAGAACCTACACTGAGTTGCTCTTGTGCAGCTCAATTTACACTTAGATGAAATATTGCTGGTAGGCAGAAGAAGTGCTTTTTTATGCAGAAGAGACATGCAGAGTCTATTCTGCATTAAAAGCCTACCTGACAGCAATGTTTTATTGCATGGCAATCTATTTTAAAAGATGGGCACACCAGGAGTCAATATCCATAGATCCCCGGAATCGGCCCTCTTTCAAAAATTCCCTGACAAGGTCCTCAAAAAATCTGTGAAATTAATTACATACATCTTCTTGGCAGCTAGAATAACTATTGCTAAATACGGGCAGCAGTCAATGGTTCCTCTTGATTATGTAAAGAATAAACGTAACTAGATCATGGTTGACAGACTTACCTATATCCTTTGTAACTGTACTAAGAAGTTTGATGCGACATGGGATCCATCCATATGATATCTATTGGTACCTTAGAGAGTCCCAGGCTGACCCTCTCACTCTTTCTTCCTTTCTTTTTCTCTCTTTCTTGACCTATACTTTTCTTTTCTTTGCTACTATTTTATGTTTGATTTTCTTGATTATCTCAAGATACCTTAGGAAAAACATGTCTTACATTTGATTATATTTTTGGGCATGCAAAAAGTGGTTCCCTTCTACCTCTTTCCTACTGCCCCCCTCTCCCCCTTCCCCATCCCCAATTCTTTCTGAACAGCTTTTTCATGCATTGCCTACCATATTTTGCTAACTGAACTTGCTTTGCAGCTGATTCCTGGTGCACTAGTGGATCGAGTGTGTGATCTTTAGTTATTTTGTTAATGATTGCCATCTTCTTATTTTTATTGTCATTGTTGTTGGAGTCCTTGTCTGAGAGCATTCAATGCTGAGTAGTGTTGAGCGAACCCGGACTGTAACGTTCGGGTCCGTACCGAACTTTTGGGTGTCCGTGGCACGGACCCGGACCCGGACATTTCAAAAATCGTTCGGGTTCGGTCCGGGGTTCTGCTATTTTATTCCACGTGTTGAGAAGCTGCAGGGCAGCCAATCAACAAGTGTTTCACTGGTTTGCCCTTAGAAGCCATCACAGCCATGCCTACTAATGGCATGGCTGTGATTGGCCAGTGCATCATGTGACCCAGCCTCTTTATAAGCTGGAGTCACAGTGCTGCAGTCACATGCTCCTTGGGTTAGTGTAGGGAAAGGTAGCTGACTGCGTGAGGGACAGAATTGAGACATTTTAAGACCTGATCCTGCATCCTGAGATAGATTACTTTACTACTGCTGTCTGTGCTGTTGCTCTGAGGACAGATAGCAGAAATGAGAGATTTCAAATACCGCTGCTT
>BLSH010461312.1:89033-106637 GCA_018402905.1 Glandirana rugosa
TCGCTTGTGGACCTTCAAGCCCAAGACGACCAGGCAGGCTTGAAGCCCTGTTTCAGGCCCAGGCCCAGGCCTGCCTTGGGCTTGCTAGCGTGCCTGTTGCTTGGGGTAACTTTAGTTACCCCTGGGCTTGAAAATCCGTGTTTTTACCGACATCCTTTCAGGACCTTTCGGGGTCTCCCGACGTTTTCCTTCATTTTACCCCCATTCCCATCCCGTTCGCGGGATGTTTTTTTACCCCTGTCCCTTTATTGAAATTTATAAAAATTTTTTTATTTTTGTATTTTTTACGTTTTTACCTCTACTTACACCAAGTAGAACGTGCGATCGTTCGGGTTCCGTCCGGACCCGGACCCGGACTTTGTCCCGAAGTTCGGACGGACCAGCAGAACCCGAACTTCCAGGTGTTCGCTCAACTCTAATTGTGAGTAGTTTTCACGGCGTGTGGGGTGATCCAGAAAATGTTTAATCTGGAAGGATAACCAGAGTGGGAATTTGGATGTTTTGGACTGTTCTGCTAGGGTATTGTATCGGATGAATTTACCTCTGTTAAAAAATTGTCTAGCTTGGATCCGGTCATGTGGCCATTCATCTCCTAGGAGGTTTCCCGACACTCCTGGTGGGAAGTCTGAGTTACCTCTCAAGGGGGTAATGGGGCTTACTTTAAGAGAAACAGCGTAATGTTTACATGCCTTGTAAAATGTGTGTAATGTCGGGCCTATAAGCGGATGAGAGAAAAGTTCTGCTGGCATATGTTTTCTAGGGAGCCAAGGTGCCTCTCTTAGTCTTGGTTCTGAGAGTAAGTGTTCCATCTGGACCCATTTCTTACATTGGTAATGGACATTCCAGTCCACGACCCGGGCTAGGTGGGTGGCTACATAACTACGGTAAAAGTCAGGCAGGCTGATACCCCCCCTACTCTTAGGTAAAACCAATTTCTCCCAACTAATCCGTGAGCACTTACTATTCCAAATGACATGTCTACAGATGTTTTTAATTTTTGCGAAAAAAGAGGGGGTAGCTGTATAGGGAAGACCGGCATCTTATACAACAATTTTAAGGATGGAGGCCCTCCCAAACCATGACAGATGTGGTACATCCCAACGCTTTAGATCGCTCCATATTTTCTGTACCTCTGAAAGGAAATTTCTTTTGTAGGTTTCAGACAGTATCTTGGGTATATAAATACCCAAGTACGGTATGGCGGTGGGGGCCCATTGGAATAGGAAGTTCTTTTGGCACAAGTCCACCCTGTCGGGGGGGAGGGTCACATTTAATGCATAGGATTTAGAGAGATTCATTTTTAGGTTGGATATGGCCCCAAACTGTCTTAACTTGTCTAAAAGAGTCGGGGGAGAAGTCAACGGGGATGAGAGGAATAATAAAACATCATAGGCGAAAGCTACTTTGAATTCTTGATCTGTATTCTCGATGCCTTTTATATCAGTGGTGGCCCTAAGCTGACGAAGGAAGGGTTCCAGTGTAAGGATATATAATATTGGGGAGAGGGGGCAACCCTGCCTTGTGCCATGGGTTTACATATACAGGGTGGGTCATTTATATGGATACACCTTAATAAAATGGGAATGGTTGGTGATATTAACTTCCTGTTTGTGGCACATTAGTATATGTGGGGGGGAAACTTTTCAAGATGGGTGGTGACCATGGCGACCATTTTGAAGTTGGCCATTTTGAATCCAACTTTTGGGATCAAGGAGGGTCATGTGACACAGTTATTTACCAGTTTCTGACCACTTATAAAATGTGTTCAATGTGCTGCCCATTGTGTTGGTTTGTCCATGCAACCCTCTTCTCCCACTCTTCACACACTGATAGCAACACCGCAGGAGAAATGCTTGCACAGGCTTCCAGTATCCGTAGTTTCAGGTGCTGCACATCTCGTATCTTCACAGCATAGACAATTGCCTTCAGATGACCCCAAAGATAAAAGTCTAAGGGGGTCAGATCGGGAGACCTTGGGGCCCATTCAACTGGCCCACGACGACCAATCCACTTTCCAGGAAACTGTTCATCTAGGAATGCTCGGACCTGACACCCATAATGTGGTGGTGCACCATCTTGCTGGAAAAACTCAGGGAACGTGCCAGCTTCAGTGCATAAAGAGGGAAACACATCATAATGTAGCAATTTCGCATGTCCAGTGGCCTTGAGGTTTGCATTGATGAAGAATGGCCCCACTATCTTTGTACCCCATATACCACACCATACCAACAGTCTTGGAGGGATCTATCCAATGTGGGTTAGTGTCAGACCAATAGCGGTGATTTTGTTTGTTAACTTCACCATTCACATAAAACTTTGCCTCATCACTGAACAAAATCTTCCGCGTAAACTGAGGGTCCTGTTCCAATTTTTGTTTTGCCCATTCTGCAAATTCAGTGCACCGATCTGGGTCATCCTCGTTGAGATGCTGCAGTAGCTGGAGTTTGTAAGGGTGCCATTTGTGAGTACCTAATATCCGCCGAAGGGATGTTCGACTAATGCCACTCTCCAGTGACATGAGGCGAGTGCTACGCTGTGGGCTCTTGCTGAATGAAGCTAGGACAGCCACTAATGTTTCTTCATTAGTGACAGATTTCATGCGTCCACATTTTGGCAAATCCAACACTGAACCAGTTTCATGAAACTTAGCAAGCAGTTTGCTAACTGTAGCATGGGAGATGGGTGGTCTCGTAGGCTGTCTTGCATTGAAATCTGCTGCAATGACCCGGTTACTGCGTTCACCAGACATCAACACAATTTCTATCCGCTCCGCACGTGTTAACCTCGGCGACATGTCAATGGCTGTAAACAAAGAGAAACTTGTAAATAACTCATGAAAGAATAAAGTTACGTTAAAACCAAGCACACCATTGTTTTTCTTGTGAAATTCCCAATAAGTTTGATGTGTCACATGACCCTCTTCCTATTGAAAAAACAAAAGTTGGATTCAAAATGGCCGACCACGGTCACCACCATATGTATCCATATAAATGGCCCACCCTGTACTTTTAAGACCAAATGACTACAGAAAATGATTGGGAAGTTTGCATGAGGGATAACAGCTTAGAGTAAGTGGGGAAAAGATATACCATAGGTATGGTAGATTTAGTATGTGAGGGGTAGTTCTAGAAAAAATGAGCACATGATCTGTGTGACTAAAATTTTTTTAGGTACACCCATTTGTCCCCCTAACATGTTGGAACTGTGCATGTCTGTAAATGGCACACTGAAAAGTATATTCTCCAGTCCCTATTCTACATTGTGCTGTATATTACACATTCGGTTTCAAACTGCCCATAGATGGTGGATTAAAATTTGCCTGGTTCAGCAGGGACCAGAAAAATTTTGATCCATCAATGGACATTCCCACTCAACAGAAGTTAGTGTAATTATTGACTTTTGTTGAAACGTCTTTTTTGAAATATTTAATTTAATCAGTGGGCTTCAGCCAATCTGCTGCAGCACTGATCAGTGTCTCCTGACAGTAAAGGAGTCCCACTGTCAGAATACACTGTAATCAAAAAAATCAGGGCAAAAAAACCCTAAACACCCAGGCTCCTTGGATGATTCTAGCTGCATGCACCCTTACTGTGCCTTCAGTCAGTCTCCTGGAACTAGCGGCACCGGTTTGCCTTTTTCTTTTTTTTACTGTCAGAATAAAATAGCATAATAGGGAACATTCCTCCATCCATGTTGCTTGTGTGAATGGGGGAATCCATTTGTTTTTTGTTTTTTTATCAGCCCTCTGGTTGCAAAAAAAATAAAAAATCTATGACGTAAGTTATACTAAGTCCTACTAATGCAAAGAATTACTGTACTCTATATCAGCCTTTTTCAACCAAGGTGCCTTGGAACTCTGGGATGCCTTCTGGGTTTTTCAGGGGTACCTTGGCAAAATGCCTAAAAATTGCCCTAAATTGTCCAAAAATTGTATCCAAGCCAGAGGGTGAATCATGCCTGCTTTTTTTGTTGCACAAAGCCACAGGTTTTTATTGTGAAACATTACATACAACCTTGGGCACGGTGCAGGCCAGCCTCCAGCATCCTAACAACCACTGATGCCACTGGTTGGTAAAGAGGACACTGGGCACCTGCAGAGAATCTTTGTTTGACCCTCCCCTGCCCCTCTCAGTCAGTACTGGGGTCACATTAGAGGCGCGGGGGAGAGAAAACGAGGAAAAAGAAATGCAGGGATACTAGGCAATATGAGTAAATCACCTCTAATGTTTGGTGTCTTAAGTATATGGATCCTGCTGCAATATGTACAACTATAAGTTTCATTTTTTAAAATTTAAGAAGGGGGTTTGAGATTGTGCATACTTTTAAAGGGTGCCAGTCTCCAGAGAGAGGGATTTGTGCCAGTCACCAGAAGATTTCAGGAGCACCCTACCTACCCTCCCTTGTTGCGGCCTGTTTATATGGTGGGTCCCTTTCATACTGAAAGGGGACTGGTAAGAAGTTTAAATGTATCTGAAAGTTAAAGCTCAGATAGAGCCTTAATGACTGGGCTGATGTGCTTGACTGTGTTGTCTAAAAAATGTTATTTTTCTTAAATTAATAAAGTTTATGACATGTTTGTTGTTAAAGTGTGAAAACCAATAAATAAAGCTGCAATCATTTTTATCCACATTGATTGGTTTGTGTTTTATTCATGTCTGGAGCTTTCAAATGTCCACATACCATCCCATATAATATTTGAACATCCCTTGACATAAACAGTATTTGCATTAGCATAGCATAGCAGTTTTTTCACATCAGACATATCAGAAAACATATGATAACAGATTTGTGCTGCTAAGAAACCCATCTCTGGATAAGAACCCTGTATATGATTATAAAATGTGATTGTGAAGTTGTTTATGAAGTACACAATTCCCTGATGACATCGCCTGTCATATAGTAATATTCTTAGGACTACATCATCTGTGCCTGCATCTGTGTTTACTTGAGCAGACATTCCTGGTGCCCAATGTAGTTTAGTTCTAGTGTGATTTCTTGCATGCAAAGCTCAGATCCACAACAGTAAAACATAAGAGTGCAGTTGCTCCCTTAAATACAGGAATAAAATGATGTGTTTATTAGATACACGTTCATGTTATCTTAAAATATGATATGCTTTATTTAATAAAGAGTGGAAAATTGGATTAACAGAATGTGTATATTGAAACATAAACATATTTGTAATGGGCATTAGCCTCTTGGTGCTACTGTTATTACGTGTCTATAAATTCAGGGGAGTTGGTTGGGTCAGAGATGACCATTAGGCTACCTATTGTTGCTACCACTGCCAGTGTAGTTGTCTACAATAACCATGATAGTTAGCAACCTGAAGCTGTACATGCAGCTGGTACCAGTCATGACAGTATTTGCCCAGGTTCTCTTTCTTGCACATTGAAGATAGGGGCCCAGTGATGAGTGTTTCAAACAGAGGAAATTACATTTTCAGTTTTCTCCAGGGTCACTAGATCTTGGTATGGGTCCTGGATCCCTGAGGCTTTGCAGAGTATTGGGTGGGGTGAAACCTTCAATCCTAGGTCCATATTTTTCAGGAAAGCAGCAACTAGATTGGACAGGTAAGCATATCCTTTAAGAATGAGCTCTGGTTCAGGGCTCCATCCAAGAGCTGGAAATCTCCACCCAGGTGAGTGTGAGCCAGTTCAGAAGGGAACTGTGAGGTGTGTGTACAGAGCTGAGTTTGAGAGTACTGTCTAGCGAGTACAGACAAAGGGCCTGCGGCAGAGGCCAGAACAGTATTGCTGCAAGTGGAAGCTAGGAAGATAAATATGTATTACTTTTGTGAAAGAAGAATACTGAAAAACCCCTGCTCAGGTAACGCTTGTTTTGAACCTGAAGTTTATTTTATTAAAAGTATGCAAGAAATAATATTTAGGTGAGCTTATGATCTACCAAAACCACCAAATCCTTCTCCACTATGGATTCCCCCAGTTGTACTCCCCCTAGTATGTACGATGCATGCAGCCCCGAAGTGCATAACTTTACATTAAACCTCATTTACCCCACAGTCGCCCAATTAGACAGTGCCTTGAGGTCTGCTTGTAAGTTGGAGACATCCTGCAAGGACGTTATTCCACTGCATAGCTTGGTGTCATCTGCAAACACTGAAATGGTACTTTTAATCCCAGACCCTATATCATTTATAAATATATTGAAAAGTAAGGGTCCAAACATTGAGCCTTGGGGTACACCACTGATAACCTTAGACCATTCAGAATAAGAATCATTAACCACTACTCTCTGAATTCGGTCTTTTATCCAGTTTTCTATCCATTTACAAATTGATCTTTCCAAGCCTGTAGACTTTACCTTACACATTAGCCGTGTGTGGGGAACGGTGTCAAACGCTTTCGCAAAATCCAAGTATACCACGTCCACAGCCACCCCTCTGTCCAAGGTTTTACTTACCTCCTCATAAAAAGAAATCAGGTTTGTTTGACAACTTCTGTCTTTCATGAATCCATGCTATCTGTTGCTTAAAATATTTTTATCCAACAAGAACTCATCTATGTGGTCTTTTATTAAACTCTCCAGTATCTTCCCAGCTATAGAAGTTAAACTAACAGGTCTATAGTTATTTGGTAAAGACTTTGATCCCTTTTTAAATATGGGCACCACATTGGCACATAATTTATTATTCTTTTTTTTATTATTAATAAATAGTGCTACATAGTACATTTGCACCTTGCTGTGCATTTCTTGCACAAGATTGCACATTGCCAGTTTAAAAAATAATATAAATTTGTGCTAAATAGTACATTTGCGGCCAGAATGAGGAGAGCGTCAAATAAGGGACGTGGTGCTGCTGGTGTTGGTGGTGTTGGTGAAGCTCCTGTTGCAAGGAGAGGATGTGGTCGATCTGTGCCAGCTACACACACAAGTGAAACACCTTCCTCAGGTGCGAGTAGCCGACAGAACCTTCAACGTTATATGGTAGGCCCAAATGCCGCTCAACGAATGGTGAGGCCAGAACAAGTACAGGCGATAGTAGATTGGGTGGCTGACAATGCCTCCAGTTCCTTCACATTGTCTCCCACCCGGTCCCTTGCTGAAAGCTCAGAGTTGGCACCTGAACCCTATGGCCATCTGTGTGCTTTTTGTGGGCCATCCACATAGCCCTGCTCCAGAAGTGGAAGACATTGAGTGCACCGATACCCAACCACTTCTGTTTCAGGATGAGGACATGGAAACATCGCCGCAGCACGTCTCTGATGATGACAAAACACAGGTACCAACTGCTGCAGCTTTCTACAGTGTGCAGACTGACAAGGAGGGCAGTGGTGAAGAGTGGGTGGATGATGTGGAGGATGATGTGGTCCTAGACCCCACATGTAATGAAGGTCATGCGAGTGACGTGTGCATTTTGGAGGAAGAGGTGGTGGTCGCACAGAGGCACCAGCACAGGAAAAGAGGAAGCAGGTTGCAAAAGCGGAGCGACCATCCCCTAGACAGTACGCCTGCTACTACCCACCGCACCCAGGGACCTAGCACACCAAAGGCAGCTCAAAGGAGTTCCCTGGCATGGCAGTTCAGACAATGTGCTGACAACAGGACAGGAGTGGTTTGCATGCTGTGCAATCAGAGCCTGAAGCGAGGCATAAATGTTCTAAACCTGAGCACAACCTGCTTGACCAGGCATCTACATGCAAAACACGAGCTGCAGTGGAATAAGCACCTCAAAATCCAAGAAAGGTCTCGGGCTCCTCCTGCTTCCTTTTCTGCTGCTGCCTTGGCCTCTTCCTCCACCTCTACAGTGCCAGTGTCACCTGCCACCCAGCAAACAGACGATGTGACAGCAACGCCACCTTGTCCGCCACTGTCCCCAAGCATTTCCACACGGTCTCATGGAAGCTTACAGCTGTCCATCTCCCAAACACTGCAGAGAAAGAGGGAGTACCCCCCTACTCACTCGCGATCCCTGGCCCTGAATGCCAGCTTTTAAAAAATTCCTGGCCTTTGAAATGCTGTCATTCTGTCTGGTGGACATGGACAATTTTAAAAACCTGATGGCGGTGGCTGTCCCAGAGTTTCCAGCCGCCACTACTTTTCCAGGTGAGCCATCCCTTCCCTGCACAAACAAGTCAGGGACAAGATCAAGTGTGCACTGCGCAACGCCATCTGTGGCAAGGTCCACATAACCACTGATACGTGCACCAGGGCAGGGATGCTACATCTCGCTAACTGCACACTGGGCAAATGTAGTGGCGGGTGGGCCTGAGGCGGATAGCTGTTTGGCGCATGTCCTTCTGCCACCGAGGATTGCAGAGCATTTCTCTTTGCCTCCTCCTCCTACTGCGCTTCCTCCTCCTCTACCACCTCCTCATCCGCTCAGCGTAACACCTTCACCACCAACTTCAGCACATCCAGGGGGAAACGACAACAGGCTGTTTTAAAACTGATATGTTTGGGGGATAAACCCCAGACTGCGCAAGAGCTGTGAACGGGCATTGAACAACAGATCGATGAGTGGTTGTTGCCACTGAGCCTCAAGCCCGGCCTGGTGGTGTGCGATAATGGGCGAAATCTCGTAGTAGCTCTGGGCCTAGCACATCCCTTGCCTGGCGCATGTGCTGAATTTGGTGGTGGAGAAATTTCTAAAAAACTACCCTGATATGTCAGAGCTGCTGCAGAAAGTGCAGGCCATCTGAGCGCGCTTTCAGCGTTCTCACGCTGCTGCTGCTCGCCTGTCTGCGCTGCAGCGGAACTTCGGCCTTCCCGCTCACCTCCTCCTATGCAACGTGCCCACAAGGTGGAACTCCACCTTGCACATGCTGGAGAGACTGTGCGAGCAGCAGCAGGCAATAGTGGAGTTTCAGCTGCAGCACGCACGGGTCAGTCGCTGTGTGGAACAGCACCACTTCACCACCAACGAGTGGGCCTCCATGCGAGACCTGTGTACCATATTGCGGTGTTTTAAGTAGTCCACCAACATGGCCAGTGCCGATGACGCTGTTCTCAGCGTTACTATCTCACTTCTATGAAAAAACACTTCGGACGATGATGGAAGAGGATGTGGCACAGGAGGAAGAGGAGGAGGAAGAGGGGTAATTTCCACGGTTATTAGGCCAGTCATTCACAAGTGGCTCGGAGGGTGGGTTCCTGCACCAGCATAGGCCAGGTAAAAAATTTTCAAGCCAGGACACAGTTCTGGAGGCTGAGGAGGAGGAGGAACCGTGTTCACAGCAGGGTGGCACCCAACGCAGCTCATGGGCATCACTGGAGCGTGGCTGGGGGGATACGGAGGACACAGATGATACACCTCCCACAGAGGACAGCTTGTCTTTGCCTCTGGGCAGCCTGGCACACATGAGTGACTACAGGCTGCAGTGCCTGCGCAACGACAGCCAAGTTACCAACATTGTTACTTGTGCTGATTACTGGGTAGCCACCCTGCTGGATCCCCATTACATGGACAATGTGCATGCATCCTTAATTCCCTCACTGGAGTGTGATTGGAAGATGCGCGACTACGAGCGTACGCTGGTAGACGCGCTGCTGAGGGCATTCCCAAATGACACCGGGGGCTCAGTGGAAGCACAAGGCGAAAGCAGAGGAGGAGGAAGAGGTCACCAATGCAGCTGTGGCACCGCCAGCACCTCAGAAGGCAGGGTTAGTATGGCCGAAATGTGGAAAAGCTTTGTCAGCAGCACGCCACAACAAACAGCACCACCAGCCCATAGGCAATGTCTTAGCAGGAGGTAGCATTTCAGCAACATGGTGGAACAGTATGTGTGCACACGCCTACACGTACTGACTGATGGGTCTGCCCCATTCAACTTCTGGGTCTCCAAATTGGGCACATGGCCTGAGCTTGCCCTTTATGCCTTGGAGGTGCTGGCCTGCCCTGCAGCCAGTGTATTGTCTGAAAGTGTGTTTAGCAGGGCAGGGGGCGTTATCACAGACAAGCACAATCGCCTGTCCACAGCCAACGTGGACAAGCTAACGTTTATTAAAATGAACCAGGCATGGATCCCACAAGACTTGTCTGCACCTTGTGCAGAATAGACAAGTGAACTTATTCTTTTTTTTTGTTAATATGTCTCAATATTTTTGGGGCTACCCCAATTAGAAAGAACAAACAAACAAACAAAAAACAGTGTTGGCTACCTCCTCCTCCACCGCCACTTCCACCTACACCGCCATGGTCACCGCCTCCTCAACCTCCTACTCCACATCCACCTCCTCCTCCATTTTTTTTTTAAATTTGATTTTAAGTTATTTCCCTATCCACGTTTGTTTGCAGGGCACTTGTCCTGCTCTTACCCCCATTTTGCTTCCTTTTGCAGCCCTCTAGCCCTTTCCAGGACTTTTTTAGAGCCATTTTAGTGCCCAAAAGTTCGGGTCACCATTGACTTCAATGGGGTTCGGGGTCAAGTCCGGGGCCGAACTCGAACTTTTTTGCGAAGTTCGGCTGAACCTGAACATCCAGGTGTCCGCTCAACTCTAGTTGTAAAGGGTCAAGGTTTTTTACCTTCATGCATGAAGGTAAAAAAACCTTCTGTGTGCAGCAGCCCACCCAAATGCTTACCGGAGCCCGATCTTCCTCCAGCGCTGTGCATGGGAGCTTTGACTCTCCCGGATCTCTACCTCCTCATTGGCTGAGACAGCAGCTGAAGCCATTGGCTCCCGATACTGTCAATCATAGCCAGTGAGCCAATGAGCAGAGAGAGGGGGTGGAGCTGAGCCATGCTTCGAATGGACACACAGAGCATTGGCTCAGGGTTACTTGGCAGGAGGGAGGTGCCAGGAGCACTGGCGGGGGACCTGAGAAGAGGGGTTTGGGGCTGCAAAAACACTGCACAGAGCAGGTAAGTATAACATCTTTGCTATTTAAAAAAAAAAGTTATGTAGTCTGCTGTAGAAAGGTGCTTTAAGATCAGTGTTATTTTATTATTTTTAAATGATTTTATTTTTTAACTACAGTATATACTGTAAATAAAAACATAATAAAATCATAGTAAAAATAAAAAGAGACATATCATAGATTGTCAGTCTCTAACTGATAGTAATGTAAAATGTTTGTATAGCTAAAACCTAGACAATTGAATGATTCTTTGCCTACACAAGGAGATTCTGGAAACGGTTTTACATCTACGCAGCCTGTAGGATCACACAGGAACAGGGCCATTTGTAATGATGGCTATCATACTTGATAATCAATTCCAGATCTGAAAAACCTTGTAGACATGTCACACTCTTTACATTCAAAAGTGTATTATTAATTTTAGATGATGGCTCAAGCAGCTTATTTATGCATGAGGCCTTAACCAGCTCAAAAAAAAAAAATCATCTTTTAATGTGACGCCAATAAACTGAAAGGTAATTGACGACTATGAGTTAATGTACTTTACACATATTAATTACCCTTTGCATTTCTGTATTAAGTAAGCTTGATTATCTATAAGCGTAAGGCAAAAAGAAAGGTTAAGAATAAATAGATAATCTACAAAACAACAAATAAAGCATTCATACATGCCTGCAGATGTCTCATACATATTTCAGTCCTAATTAGCTTAAATGCAGGTCTATCATTTATGTATACAATTACTCAATTTTTTGCTTTCATACATATATTCCTTTACATCTTCATAGATGAGAAAATGAAAAGCCTCCAGCATTAGCAATGAATGCATCTGTTTTTGAAAATGAAAGATACATATTATATTGTATATATTGTGAACCAACCAATATATTATGCACATTTTTATTATTTTATAAACTATTTATGGATTAAATAGACCTTTTTTGCCCAAATACAAAGAACTTGCAGTTTTTTTTTTCTTTTTAATTCATTAAACAAGAATTTCTTTTTTCTAGTCCTAATGTACATGATTGTGGCAATTCCTAGTTTGTAGCGGTATCACCTTTGCATGCCCATGGACTTATCAAATATAAAAATAGGCACATCAATTTTAAAGCAAAACTAAACTTACTTTTAGGCTACTTTCACACTGGAGCGGTACCCGTGGTTGCAGTAAAACCCCGCTAGTTTTAGCAGAGTTTTACCAGCGATAGGGCTCCGCTATGTGGGCGGGAGCGCCACGCTTTTAACCCCCCACAAGGGGTTAAAAAGGGGTTAAAAGTGCCGGCGCTCATCGCTACCGAGGCGGTGTGCAGCCGCTTCGGCAGCGCTTGCCATTCATTTCAATGGCAGGGGTGGTAGAGGAGCGGTATATTACCGCTCCCCTCACCACCCCAAAGATGCTGCTTGCAGGACTCAGGGCTTTCACATTGGGGTGGATTGGGGGGGGGGACTTTTGAGGCGCTTTTTTTAGCTAAATAGCGTCTGTAAAATGCCTCAGTGCGAAAGCAGCCTTAAGGCCCTTTTCACACCTGTCCACTCATTGTACTAATGTATGTTATATCACCTGTTAATGTGTGTTGTATTAGGGTTGTCCATTCATGTGACAGAAAAAAAAAAAAAAACACCCACATTTTTATTGCCAATTCAGCATACCACAGTGCATGCCAGTGTGTTAGTGTGCATTGCAGAGCACTCTGCAACCTGGAGGTGCATTGGACTGCCATTCATAAGAATAAATGGCATTGCAATGCACCAACACATGTCAGGTGTATTAACACAATGATCCCCAGTGTTATAGCTGACATTGAGCCCTGTATTGTTCAATGGTCAAAAATGGTTCTATTGCACTAAACTCCTTCAGTTCTTTTGAACATTGCAATGGTTATTTTGTCCATGTGATCAGGAGTGGGGCAGAGGCATGTCATTTGATTAAATATATTGTGCTAAAGTGTGTCCTGTTTTTTTTTTAGAAAAATGGAAGGAATGCAGAATCTGTAAACACCATACATACTGCATCCTATTTGATCGTAAGCTCTTCTGAGCAGGGCCATCTTAATCCTCCTGTATTTTATTGTATTGTAACCACATTGTCTCCCTTTACATTGTAAAGTGCTGCGTATACTGTTGGCACTATATAAATCCTGTATAATATTAATACAGTGTCTACATACATCGAATAAGTCAGTAATTGCAGAAACTGACACAAATACACAAAACAGTGCAAAGATTTAAAGTGATTGTAAAGGTTTGGGTTTTATTTAAAAAAAATAATAAACATGTTATACTTACCTGCTCTGTGCAATAGTTTTGCACAGAGCAGCCCCGATCCTCCTCTTTTGGGGTCCCCTGTCTGCGCTTCTGGCTCCTCCCCCTGCCCCCGATCTCTGCTGATGAGTTTTGATTGACAGCAGCAGGAGCCAATGGCTCCCGCTGCTCTCAGACAAGCCTCTGAGAGCAGGGAACGGGAGAAGATCTGCTGCAGACACGTGCAGCACTTGATTCATATCAGGTTTCAGGTGAGTATTTAGGGGGGCTGAGGGCTGTGCTACCATTAAAAAGTTGTTTTTACCTTTTAGAGAATGCATTAAGGAAAACAAAAAACCTTTTACCTTTACAACCACCTTAAGGAAATTAAAAATGAAGGCAGTAGAATAATTACATAAACTTAAAAATAGTGGGACACTATTTTATTCTAATACCCTATACTCTAATAAACTATACTATACACCAAAAAAATTGGACTATTATATGGGGATCTATTCTGTACATTTGGAATATTATATGTGGATCCAGCCGGTAGGTCCGTTGTTTTTCAACAGAATACGCTCTTTTGTAAATGCAGCAGTTAGAGTGTTGAGACTAGCCATTTACCACTAACAGGGGTGCCTGCCACAATCAGCATGTATTTGTTGTAAAACCTTTATCCCAAAAGTAATCTGTTACTAACTGCTTTTGAAACCGAAGTGTGAGCTGGAGTTTTGTTTCAATTTATCAGTGTTTCTAAATCTGCTAGAGCACTCCCCTCCCCCAAAACTGACAATAAGTCTGTCCAAAGGTGCCCCCTGTGCTCTTTCATCCAGAGTATAGGCACTTTGATACAGGAGATGTGTTACTGGCCAGATCACCAAGTGAAAACAGAATGGAAACATCAAAGGATTGGTAAGCTGCAATATATTACATTTTTGGTTTTGGGTTTAATATAGCTTTAACTTTAGCCAAAACCAAACCACAAAAAAATAATGCAACTATGAATTAACTAAGAATAAGAACCCATATAAACTTATGCTGACCATACATTATTCAATTTCCTTCAGATTTACCTTCATCTATGTAGTGCAAGGGTCTGCCTGGCTGCATACAAACTGAAAGGGTTTAGGTTCAACCTCATATTATAAGATTTTGGTAAATCTAAAGAAAACTGTAAAATGTATGGCCAGCCTTATCATTTAATAATCTGAATGCATCTTCCACTGGTTTGGCAGTAGTAAATTGAAATGTCAGTGGTTGTTAGACCAGGTTCACATTGAGGGCGGGTTTCAAATCTTGCACGTTCAGCTGAATTAACACGATTTCAAACCGGCAATGCAGTCCAACTTTAGGAGCGATTTGATAGACATCTGTGTGGGTTCATGCACAGATGTCTATTCAAATCGCCCCTGAAGTCACTAAAAGTAGTACAGGAACTACTTTTGGGAATCAGTGTGGCACCGCAAAGTTGACGTTGCACCGTTTTGGATGGTGCCATTGCCGGCAATAGCCTGCAACTTCACATGTCAAATCGCATGTCAAAATGGCCCGATATGAACATGGGCTTATGGGTTATAGCTCTTAGGGCCCCTTCACAATGAAGTGTGCTAATGCTTATTCATGCACTTTACATTAAGGCAGCCTATTCATTTGACCTAAAATTGGACCTGCACTATTGTTGTGACATGACACACCACAATACATGGTATTAAAGCGCTTGTTAACCCAAAAAAAACCCAGATCCTGTTCCCTTAAAGCATGTTATACAGCACAGCACTTGTGCTGTGTAATTTGGCCCTCCATATCACCTTTATTACCTGTCTGATCCTGCCAGTTTCTACCTCCCCCCTGTATTTAGACTATGATATATCAGGGCTGCGGAGCCCTGACACCGTTGTTTAAGTATGTGCCTCCGTCAGCCGCAGCCCTGCTCTGTGTCTCCTGTGTCCTCTCCTCCATCCTCTCTCCCCCCCCCCTTTCTGAGTGTCTGTTCCTGCTGCTCTCATATTGAACATTAAATGCTCCCATCCCCTCTGTATTAGAACAATAAGTTCCCCTGTATTATATCATAAATATGCTTCTTTGTCTCTCCTCTCCTCCCCGGCTGACGTCAGTGGCAGGGCTCGGCCCCGCTCGCTGGAACTGTCAGCCAGGCAGAGGAGAGGAGAGAGGGTGCAACTGATCACAGGAAGATGGTGTGTTATCAGTACAGATACCACAGACACAGGGGAACTTATTGTTCTAATACAGAGGGGATGGGAGCATTTTATACAAGTGGCTTAACAACCACTTTAATGAGTCACCGTGTGTTATGATGTACTGCAATGCAGGTGTACCTGGTTCAGTATGTTGAAGTGTGATTCAAAATGAAGGAGACTGCAATGCAACATGGTACATGTATTGCAGTAACATGTGTTCTCAGTTCTCTTCTATAAAATCTGTGACATACAACTTCAAAAAGTGGCAATTGCCTTTCTGGAGACACATCATTCAAGATACTGGATATAGATTTTTCTAAAATGATATTATTGTAGCAGAATATATGGACTATAATTTTACACTAAGCATTTAAACATATGTGAGATTTTACAATTCTATAAATAATGGCAACATATGTTATCTGGGGGATAAAGTGTTATTATACCAGCCAATAAAAATAACTCCAATGTATGAGAATAAGAAAAATACATATATGGCAGATTTCCAGCTTGTACTGCCAGTCAGTGCTGTTTGATAAAGCTTTTGAAGCTCAAGCATTACTCCTACATTCTACTTTGCCAACAGGGAATCATTAATGCTGAACAAACAACATGTATATGCTTAATTGTTTTTATTGAAATAAACACTTTATGTAAACCCCTGCTGCTAAGTGAATGTGTACTTGCTTAGCTGAGATTCTCCCTCCCCAACCCCCTTTTAATTACTCAGCTGGAAGCAGATGAAAGCTTGAAAGGTACTTGTTCCACATCTGACCCTATAAAAACACCAATCAGTTTGTTTTGTCTTCCCTGAAGACACTGTCCTGAATGTTGCTATTTATAACAGAGATATAATTTCTGGATGTTGAAATAAAAATTGAGAAATTAATCAGAATTTAACCTATGCTAAATAGTCATTTTCATATTTTTCCAAACTAGTGCTTTTTGCTATCAAGCACGCAGCAACAAATGCACTCGGAAACAGGCTGATGTTGATGGTCATTTACAAGCTCCCCTGATCCCCAGCATCTTAAATCCCATACACACTATTAGATTTTCTGCAGATTTTTGTGTTCAGATTTACCAAAACCATGTAGTGCAAGGGCCTGCCTGATTGCATACAAATTGAAACTCTTAAGCCTCGTACACACGGGACGACGATCGTACGTAGGATCATCGCAAATCATATGTTGCACAATGTAAATTGCATACTGACTGCACTACACTATCGTACGAGCACAGAAGAAAGTTCAGGTGCATGTAATTAGCATCCGGCCGTTCCTGACTGTGGACCATGCATGTTTTGCACAATACAACTTGTTGTACCAACTTCTATGGACACACGATACAACGGTCGTATGAGCGCTTGTTGGTACAACCAAGTTTTCTAGTCTGCTCATACAACTCCCCTTGTATGACTGTCGTATGACTGTCGTATGTCGACTAATCGCGCATATAAACGATCGATTTCGCATACAACGGTCGTTCATACGACCTGTTGTATACAATCGTCGTCCTGTGTGTACGAGGCTTTAGGCTCCTTTCACATCAGAGCCGCCTGAGTGTTAGCGGTAAAACACCACTAATTAGCGGCGTTTTACCATTCGTTATAGCGGCGCTATTGTGCCGCTATTTGGGCGCCGGCGGTGGTGAGCTTTTTATCCCCCACAAGGGGTTAAACAGGGGTTAAAAGTGCCGGTTTGCAGCGCTCCCGAAGTGGTGTTCAAGTGCTTCTGGAGCGCTGCCCCATTGTTTTCAATAGGCAGGGGCGGTATAGGAGCGGTGTATTCACACTTCACACCGCTGTAAAGATGCTGCTTGCAGGACTTTTTTTTCCGTCCCGTAAGCGCACCCCCCCAGTGTGAAAGCACTCTGGCTTTCACACTGTAACAGAGAGAAGGCGCCTCTAAATGCAGAAAGTTTTATTACAGTAAAAATGCACAGGTAGATTACACTCACAGATTCAGAGTCTTAGGGGAGCGTGTCCGCACTTTCGTCTGCGGATAGACATATGTAGATAGCAGTGTCTATTTCCTGCGGGTCCCTGTGTGCTGGTCATCCGTGGGAAGACAGTCCATCGGTTGGGGCGACCGCCTGCGGTCGTATCTGTATGGTTTCCCTCGTGGCGATGGAGATGGTGAGGAGATCCCGGGATCCAAGGCGCACAGCGTCCCGCGTCACTGACATGCGACGCGTTTCAGAGTCTGCAGGCCTGCGGTGTGAGGAGCAGGCGCACTCTTTCATCAGGCAGTAGAGTGGTAGGAAGAGCTCACTGCTATATATGGAGAAAGGGGAGGAGGGAGGAAAAGAGGAGAGGAGGGGGCCTGGGGTGCCATCTAG
>BLSH010461312.1:121191-132740 GCA_018402905.1 Glandirana rugosa
CGAGACCAGTAATTCCCCCATTTAGGAAGGCCCTGACTTCACCAATTTCACCTATTGTACAAGGTGGACGACAGGTCAGTATGACCCGAACCCGGACTTTTTTTGAAAAGTCCGGGTCCGGGTCCCGGACACCCCAAAGTTCGGTACGGACCCGAACTTTACAGTCCGGGTTCGCTCAACTCTAGTTATGACTGGACAGCAGGTGGAACATGTTATCCACTTTAACCACTTCAGTCCCGGAAGGATTTACCCCCTTAATGACCAGAGCAATTTTTACAATTTGGCACTGTGCTGTTTTAACTGGTAATTGCGTGGTCATGCAATGCTGTGCCCAAACAAAATTTGTGTCCTTTTTTCCCACAAATAGAGCTTTCTTTTGGTGGTATTTGATCACCTCTGCGTTTTTTATTTTTTGCAAAATAAAGGAAAAAAGACCAAACATTTTGAAAAAAATTATATTTTCTACTTTTTGTTATAAAAAAATACAATAAACTCAATTTTAGTCATACATTTTTGCCAAAATGCATTCAGCCACAGTCTCTGGTTAAAAAATGTCAATAAGGGTATATTTATTGGTTTGCGCAAATGTTATAGCGTCTACAAACTAGGGTATATTTTCTGGAATTTAAGCAGCTTTTAGTTTATGACTGCCTATCTCATTTCCTGAGGTACTATAATGGAAGGGCAGTACAAACCCCCCTCAAATGACCCCATTTTGGAAAGTAGACACCCCAACGAATTAGCTGAATATTTTATGTTTTGTCACAAGCGATTAAATGACAAAAAAAAAATTACACAAAGTTGTCATTGAAATGATATATTGCTCACACATGCCATGGGTATATGTGGAATTACACCCCAAAAAACATTCTGCTGCTTCTCCTGAGTACAGGGATACCAAATGTGTGAGACTTTTTGGGAGCCTAGCCACGTACAGGACCCCGAAAACCATGTAGCGCCTTCAGGCTTTGTAAGGGCATACATTTTTGATTTCACTGTTCACTACCTATCACAGTTTCGGAGGCCATGAAATGCCCAAATAGCACAAACCCCCCTCCCCAAATGACCCCATTTTGGAAAGTAGATCCCCCAAGCTATTTGCTGAGAGGCATGTTGAGTCCATGGAATACTTTATATTTTGCCACAAGTTTCGGGAAAATTACAAATTTTTTTTCACAAAGCTGTCACTAAATGATATATTGCTCAAACATGCCATGGTTATATGTGAAATGACACCCCAAAATACATTCTGCTGCTTCTCCTAGTACGGGGATATCACATGTGTGAGACTTTTTGGCAGTCTAGCCGCATACAGGACCTCGAAAACCAAGCACCCCCTTCAGGCTTTCTACCAAATGGTAACCACGTTTGAGTTTTAGATTTGATTAGAGTAAAAAGAGGTTTTGTTTAAAGTTATATAGTCGGCCGGGGATTTAGAGACCTGAATTCCTAGATACTTTATGCTGTCAGTCCGCTGTAGAGGAAGATGGATCTGTTCCTTATCTGGAGGAAAGCTATCAATAGGTAAGATACACGATTTTTCCCAATTAATTTTAAGTCCCAAAGAGGCACCAAATCGTTCTATCGTCTGTAGCGCAGCAGAGAGTGACCCGAATCAGCCAGGTGTAGTAGCGTGTCATCCGCATACATACTGATTTTTTCTGTCAGGGGACCCGCACACAACCCTCAAATCTGTTGGTTGGTTCTGATGGCGATAGCTAGGGGCTCCGCCACAAGTACATATAGTAAAGGGAACAGAGGGCATCCTCTGGTTCCTCGTGTTAAGCTGAACCCCTCTGACATCCAGCCATTAGCTGTCACCCTCACTGTGGGATCTTGATACATCAGTTGTATCCATTTTATAAATCTGCGTCCAAATGCATAGCTTTCCAGGCATCTCCACAGGTAGTGTAGTGTATTGCGGCCTGGCATAAAGCCCGCTTGATCTGTATGGATTAATGTCAGTATTACCTGATTTGAGTGTAGAGCGAGTACCTTAGCTAATATTTTAATTTCCACCTGCAACAGTGATATAGAACAGTATGATTCTGGGAATCCAGGGTCCTTGCCTGGTTTAGGTATGAGAACTATAATTGCCTCTCTCATGGAGGGCGGTAACTGAAATGTGTCGAAGAGGTGATTATAGAGATTCAGCAGTTTGGGGGATAATAGTTCACTGAATTGTGATTAAAACTGTATAGGTGATCCATTAGAGCCTGGAGATCTAGATCAGGCCAAACAGGCTATAGCTTCAGCTATTTCATTGACCATTAGAGGTGCCTCCAATAATTTGTTCTGGTCTTCTGTTAATTGTGAGAAAGTGATCTCCTCCATAAAGGAGGACATATTATTATCCATGTCTCCAGGCACTGTGGAAGTGTAAAGGGTCTGGTAAAACTCCCTGAACCTATCAGTTACACTGGGGGGATCTGTGATTTGTGTCCCATGTTCGTCATGTAGTGAAATGACTACCGGAGATCTATCCTCATTATGTACCATAAATGCAAGGAGCCTACCCGCCCTCTCACTGTGTTCAAACATTTTTTGTTTGGAAAAAAATAATTTCCTCTTAGACCTCTCATATTGTAACCGATTCACCACCCTGGTTTGTAGTTTAAGTAGATCAACCTGGGCAGGGGCTGGATCCGCTATTTATTGTTGCTCTGTCTCAGTTAATTTCTCTAAAGCTTGTTCAAGTGCCAAGTTAGAGGAAGTCTTTACTCTATTGATGTGTGTGCTAAGTTTCATTCTGACATATATTTTAAAGGATTCCCATACGGCAGATGGAGAGGCAGACTGGTTGTTCTCCTCAAAATATAGTTTCCATGCATTCAAAAGCTTGTCTTCCTCTGGCAGTAAGGAAAGCCAGAATGGATTTAACCGCCATACTCTAGGTGGCTTGTTAATGGGGAAGCTTACAGTAACCCAATAGGGGCTATGGTCAGAAAGAAGACTGGGGCAGAAGGCAGCCTCCTTCAACCTTAGGGTTAGTACATGGGACAAGAATATGTAGTCTATTCGTGACATGGTATTCTGCGTTGAAGAGAGGCATGAATATGCCCGTGCATCTGGGCACTTGCATCTCCATGAGTTGACTAAATTAAAGGTGGAGATAAGTCTAGAGAATCTGGTAGGGTGTGGACTGGTCTGTGCTGTTGGATGGCCCTGCGGTCTATCCAAGTTCGGATCCAATGTTGCATTAAAGTCACCCAGCCAGATTGCTTGTGTTGTGAGATGGCGACTCATGAATTCAAATCCTTCCTTAAGTATAGCAGTACCGAAGAGGTGGGGGGGGGGGGTTCTATATACAGCTAGTATTTAAAAAGGGTTCCCCATAGATTTTTGCACATAAGAAAATAGAATGACCCTGAGGGTCTGTGACAATTTCACACGGTTCAAAGTGCAGCAATTTGCCTACCAGTATTTAAACTCCCTGTGTGTGGGTTGTGTAGGTGGAATGAAAAGCCCACCCCACCCATGGGCGCATGAGGGTCATTTGCAGTCTACCCTCCACATGTGTTTCAACCAATACAGTAATGTCAGCATGCTGTTTCTGTAGAAAAGAAAAGAATGCAGATCTTTTAACCTTGTCTCTCAGCCCCCTAACATTCCACTTTGCATTAACATTCCCCATATTTGAATTATAGGGAAATAATTTATCGTATTTAGTCTGGATAACCACTCGCAATGGTGGTTACAAAGCCTAATGAATAACAAGGTTAATGATACTAGCGTTAGAGCAGTATAGGTTAAGCCTTTACATAGCCTTATCATATATATTGTAGTCCATAGAGCCACATTGCTTTGTGCCAAAAAGTAAACCAGAGTCTTTCCCTCCCTCCACCCCGCCCTGCACCTACCCCAACTGGTGCAAGCATATTACCTGAACATGGTGCAATAATCATTACGAAACAATTTAGTATTCCCAAAGGATATTGAAAATACCAGTGTCTGTACACCTGAGCGCCGCCGGCTCCCACCTCACTGTTGTATAGGTATCAAAAAACAAAGTATTGAATGTTAGCTATGGGTGGCATAGGCACTAGGCAGCCCCCAGTGAAGACACCGGTGAATACATTTGTATTTCCAGAACATATGGTGGGCAAAACTTTGCTGAACTGTCAATGCATCCTGTAGGACCGGCTGTTCTCCGGGTAGCATGTCATCAAGAACCGTAAAACATAACTGGTAATAAAAAACAAAATAAACCAAATCCTGTGTGCAGGACCCCTCTCCTCCCCGCACCGTTCTAAGGAGGGTTACAGTGTGGAAAGACCATTAGTGACCAGATCACTCAGGTTGAAACTATGGTGTATTATCATGGGAAATATTAATAACATACTCTCCAGAAGTCATCCCATCCGAGGGGTAAAACATACATACTGAAGCATAGGTTCAATCAACCCGCAAAACCGCAGCTTTGGCGTTGACGTTGCACCTCTGCTGAACAATCTGGGAAAATTGCCACTTTTACATTGCCAAGAGGTATGTTTCATTTTTCCCTTGCCAGTCGCAGGGCTGCATCCTTATAATTGAGGAACTTGGCAATGAACATACACGGAGACTGAGCTGAGGTGGAAGCCTAGCAGGCATATGATGAGCTCTCTCTACCGCCAACGTGGGGGAGAAGGCCTCCCTGCCATATGTAGTGACCAGCAATTGCTCCAAAAATGTCGTCGGGTCCTTACCTTCGGCACCCTCAGGGAGGCTGATAAAGTGGAGATTACATCTCCTCAATCTGTTTTCCGTATTGTCCTGCTTGGTTAGTAGTTCACTTATCTGCAGCTACATGCGATCAGTGGTTGTCTGTAGTGACAATATACAAACTGTTGTAATTCTTACACCGTTCACCTGATTTGGATGTAAATACCCTCAAATTAAAGCTGAAAGTCTGCAGTTAAAGCACATCTTGTTCGTTTCATTTCAAATCCATTGTGGTGGTATATAGAGCCAAAAAGATTAGAATTGTGTCGATGTCCCAATATTTATGGACCTGACTGTATATAGCGCCAACAATTTGCATAGTGTTTTACAAAATGAGAGCAGACAGTACAGTTACAATACAATTCAATACAGGAGGTATCAGAGGGCCCTGCTCCTTAGAGCTTACAATCTAGGAGGGAGGGTCAAGTGAAACAAAAGGTAACAGCTGTGGAGGATGAACTGATGAAGAAAATGAAAATGTAGTTGTTAGGTGTGGGTAGAATAAGCTTCTGTGAAGAGGAGGGTTTTCAGGGACCGTCTAAAAGCTAACAGAGTAGGAGATAGTCGGACAGGTTGGGGTAAGGAGTTCCATAGGTTTGGCGAGGCTCTGGAAAAGTCCTGGAGGTGAGCAAAGGAGGAGGTGACAAGGGAGCTAGAGAGTAGGAGGTCTTGAGAGGAATGAAGAGAACGATTAGGTTGGTTTTTCAAAACTAGGCTGGTGATGTAGCTGGGGGCTAAATTGTGGATGGCTTTGTAAGTTGTTGTCAGCATTTTGAATTTAATTTGTTGGATGGGCTGGAGCCAATGGAGGGATTGACAGAGAGGAGTAGCAGACACAGAGCGATTGGTAAGGTGAATGAGTCTGGCAGCAACATTCATGATGGATTGAAAGGGGGGTAGCCTATGTAGAGGTAAGCCAATGAGAAGGGAGCTGCAGTAGGGGCATATTTTTGAGATGTTGTGGAGGTTGAGGCGGCAAGATTTGGACAGTGATTGGACAGGGGGCTTAAAGGAGAGTTCAGAGTCCAGGACTACACCTAGAACCTTGGCAAGCGGTGATGGGCTGATAGTTGTGCCATCGATTATGACAGAGAGGTCAGGAGAAGGGGCACGTGCTGGAGGAAAAATTATGAGTTCGGTTTTGGATAGATTGAGTTGAGGATAGATTGAGTTTGAGAAAGTGGTGTAACATCCAGACTGATATATCTGTTAGTAAATTAGTGATACACGAGGAGACTGAGGGAGTGAGCTGAGGGATAGAGAGATAGATTTGGGTGTCATCAGCATAGAGATGGTATTGGAAGCCATGGGAGGCTGTCAGCTGACCCAGGGAGGAGGTATAGATTGAAAATAGGAGCAGCCCAAGAATAGAACCTTGGGGGACCCCAACAGAGAAAGCAAGAGGAGAGGAGGAAGGAGAGTTGTAAGTAACGCTAAAGGTGTGATTGGATAAGTAGGAAGAGAACCATTGAAGAGTACAGTCCTGGAGACCAAAGGCATGGAGTTTTTTGAGGAGGAGGGGGTGGTCAACCGTATCAAAGGCAGCAGAAAGGTCCAAGAGTAGGAGTACAGAATAGTGTCCATTAGTTGTGGCTGTTAATAGATTTGTTAGTTTTAGAAGAGCAGTTTCTGTGGGGCGGTGAGGACAAAATCCAGACTGGAGGGGATCAAAAAGGCTATTTTCAGCAAGGTGGTTGCACAGTCGGTTGTAGACCTGACTTCTAGGAATTTTGAAAAAAAGGGGAGCAAGGAGATGGGGCATAGGTTATTAAGATTGGTTGGGTCCAGTGAAGGCTTTTTAAGTAGGGGAAGATTTAGTCTTACGCCACAGGCGCTCAAGAGGATGGCTATGTTTTTTCAGACTTCTAGTGTCATCTGTTTGCCAAGGTTGAAAGGGTAGGGGCCTGATTCTGTGAGTAGTGAGAGGGGCCAGTGTGTCCAGGGAGGCTAAAGTTGAAGTGTTGTAGACAGAAGTGGCTAGGTCGGTGCAGGACAGTGGTGTGATTTTGTCATAGAGGTGGTTAGTAGCAGAGTAGAGGAGGATTGAGAGGGTGTAGGTTTCTATAAGTAGCTGTTAGGCGGTTGGAGGGAGAAGAGGTGGAGGAGAGTGAGAGAGTGAAAATAATAAGGTAGTGATCAGAGAGAGGGAATGGATAGTTGGAGAGGTTGCATGGCGTACAAAGGTGGGAGAAAACCAGGTCAAGGGTATTGCCTTCAGAGTGAATAGTAGCATGTATCCATTGCTTCAGGTTAAAGGAGGAGATTAGACTGAGAAGTTTGGAAGTAGCAGGAGTGTTAGTATTAATAGGGATGTTGAAGTCCCAGAGAATGATTGTGCGGATTTCAGAAGAAAGAAAGTAGGGTAGCCAGGCAGAGAAGTCATCAAGAAAGGCCATACCGGTCCAGGAGGCTGGTAGATCACAGCTACCCTTAGAGAAAATGTGGAGTTAAGTTGAATGCAGTGTGCTTCAAAAGAGGAGCGAGACAGAGAGGAAGGTGGGTGAAGTACCTGAAAGGTGCTATGTGAGGCTAGAAGGATTCCAACACCCCCTCTCTTGTGTCCACTGGGTCTGGGGGAGTGAGTCCAGAGAAGACCACCATGGGATAGGGCAGCAGAAGACAGTGTCGGATTCGTGAAGCCAGGTTTCGGTAATGGCGAGTAGATTGAATGAGTTAGCGATAAAAAGATCATGGAGAGAGGTCAGTTTGTTACAGACCAAGCGGGCATTCCAAAGGGTGCAAGCGAAAGCGAGTGTGGTTTTAGGAATAAGAGAAATGGGAATTCGATTGTGTGCATTGCGGCTGCAATCAGAGGGTGCAGGGTAATGGGTGCATTGAGTATAGTTAAATTATGGAGGCCAGGGTTTGGGGATATATCTCCAGAGTTTAGAAGAAGCAGAAGGGTGAGGGAGGTAATGTGAGAGTGTGATTTATATGAAGGGACAAGATCTAGTGTCCTGGAGTATTTTTGTGTGTGTGTGTGTGGATTTAGAATAAGCAGGAGTTGGTGAGTGCAGTTATAAGGGAAGGATAGCAGTGAGGTTGATATTTATAAGCTGTGGGGTGGATAAGAGGGGTGAAGGAGAGATAGTTTAAGGATAGAGGACACAACTGTCAGAAGGAGTGGTAGACAGTGCATGTTAAGAGAGGAGAAAGAGCTGAAAGGTAAACAAGGTCACCTGTAGTCTGTGATGATCTTTTCCTGGAATTTAAGGAAGGATCCAGTTCGTCCTAACGCTTTGTATAGCACATAAGCGTTCAGCAGAGCCAATTGAAAAAGGTATACAGACACTTTTTTTGTACCAGCGTCTGGCCATAAGGGCAATTAAGTACGGCGCCAACAACTGGTTGTAATCTTGGACACCGAGGGGCTTTTCAATAACAACAGTCGCCATTGGAATTTGAACTGCCATGTAATAATTGTCCATGTACAAGTGATACCCCTTTCTGAATAAGGGTGAAACCAAGTCCCAAACAATCTTGCCAGCACTCCCTATGTAGTCTGGGCAGTTGGGGGGCTCCATATGACTGTCTTTCCCTTGTAAACCAAAAAAACTATAAGTATAGCCTGTGGCCCTGTCACAGAGCTTATACATCTTGACCCAATATCTGGAACGCTTGCTGGGGAGAAACTGTGTGATAGCAAGACGGCCATAAAATTTAATCAGGGACTCATCTACGCAGACAACTTGATCGGGAATAAACAAAGCAGCGAATTGTTGGTTGAGGGGCCGAATTTTGTGGAGCTGATCATATTCAGCGTCACCCCAAGGATGACAGAATTCATTGTTGTTAAAGTGCATAAACCGCAGGATCTGCTCATATCTAGCCCTGGTCATGAAAGCAGAGAACACGGGCATATGGTGAATTGGGTCAGTGGACCAATATGACCGCAACTAACTTTTTTTAGTTATGCCCATGAGGAGGGAAAGGCCCAGAAAGGTCTTAAATTCAGAATCCGTAATAGGTTTCCATTCTCTGGCAAGGGTCAAATGGGGATTAGTGGCGATGAATTGACCAGTGCAAAAATTGCTTTTGTCCACAATAGATCTATAGAGATCTTCTGTGAAAAACAGCGAAAAAAAATCAAGGGACGTAAAATCAAGTCTTTCCATTTGAATTCCGGGTTGGCCAATGAATGGGGGAAGTACGGGTGCTGCAGAAGTGGTGGGTTGCCAATCAGGGTTAGCATATGCAGCAGGAAGGGCACTATGGGCTCTATGGGCCTGTGTTTGTCTTCTTGGTGGCTGCGGGACACTACTTGTGCTAGCCACTGCACTAGCCTGAACTGCATTTATGGGACTCGCCATGTCACCAAGTGTTACTGCAGTGCTAGTTTGTCTACGACCAGGGTGTACTAGGCCGCTGGTGCTTGCCAGTTTCCCAGAAGGATGAGCGGCACTAGTACTGGCTCTCTGTTCCATATGGGAGCCTTGGGGTTGTTGCACATCAGCAACAGAAGAACGGATTATGCCTGACCTTAGCAGGGACCACTACTCCATTGTCAGAGCTATCTGTCAGGGTGCTGCTGCTGTCTACTGGTTTGTATACTGAGCCTGAATCTGACAGTGGAGCTTCCCCATCGCTCTCAATTGTCATGCTCAGCAACATGTAGGCCTCTTCACTAGTGTACCTCTGATTGGACATTTTGGCCACTAAATGTATAGGTACACTGGTGTGACTCACAGGTAAAAGCACCTAGTTATCAGAATCTGCTTCAATCACTACCAAAAAAATAACTGTTAGCGTTCGCAGGGATCAGGCGTGACTCTGTGAACGCTGCAGTTATGTTCTGTGTTTTTTAAGTGACAGTGATCTATTGATACTGCACTTGGGTGGGCTGGGCTGGGTTGGGCGGAGGGGCTAAATGCTGGTGCTAGCAGGTATCTGGGCTGATCCCGTTAATGCCGCATTTTTGGGAACACTAAACCACTGGGGACGCTAATATAGTTCTGTTCAGATCAAAGATATTGATCCGTTCAGACACTATACTAGTAAAGGAGCAATCTAGTGTGTGTGTGCATGTTAGAGTACCTGACTAATCTGACCCTACCTGGTATTTACGCTGACCCTAACTGATGCTATAACCTAACTGATGTCACCCGCCGGGTGATCAGGGGGTTAGAAACTTTATTAGGTATATACGGCGGGTACCCTGACACTAAAACCTAACTGATGTCACCCAGGACACTAATTCAGTGATTGGTAATAGATTGATTGGTTCTGTAACAAATCCAATCTCTGCGGGCACTGTGGGGGCGCATGTCCCTTACCCGCGGGAGCGCGCGCCGTACAGCTACGGTGATTTGCACAGTAGAGCCAACCTGCCGACGGTGGATGGTCGGCAAGTGGTTAAACTTGAAGATGAAAACCCTTTAAGAGAATATGACATGAAAACATGCAATCTTTGGTTGTTCTATCAGCTCATTAAAAAGATCTGCCCTTTTTTGTCCCACCAAAGCTTTGACATCAAATATGTACAAGGTTATGTAAGTCAATTTCTATTAAAAAGAACATTTCTATTGTTTTTTTCTGACCTGGTGATCCCACAATATTTTCTCAGCACAAATAAAAATACCACAGAATATCTTTCTGTTGTTTCTTGTCGTTCAATATACTGTGTCATTCCCAGAACAATCCTTGTTGTTGCAAGGCGCTATAAAAGGAAATGAACACGATTAACTGAATGCTTCTCTGAAAGCAAGCGGAGCAATGTGTTATTAAGGGAAGGTTAAGGCCCGTGACAAAAAAAAATCACACAAATCACAGAAGCCGTACATTGAAAGCATTGTACAAAAAAGCTTTTCTGTTACAAACCTATTGAATATAATGTGATCACAGTTCTAGTTCCACTATTGTAACATATATTGTTATATGTGGAACAATATAATGTGTTCTTTCTCACTGGCATAGTGATGGAAAAATTCATTACATTTTATATATGTTCATTGTATTCTTTGGAATATCGCAATGTTTTTTTTTTTTTAAGACTTTGAGTGAAAACTGATTTTATCGTTCCATTTTTTTTTTTCAATACAGTGAGCATATAATGGTTTAAGCTTTCTACAATTTAATCATCAGGGTTTGTAAGGTTAGCTAGTTATATGTACAGTCAGTGTTTTGCCCAAAAGATAGCCCAAAGGTTGAACGATTGCCTTTCATGCATTATAGATTGAATAGAAATTCTCCATTATTTTTGTGGAACTTTAATTTTTTTTTTTAGATCAATATATCACATTAAATTTGCTAGGCATCAATTTAAGTGTTCACTATAAAATATAAGAAAAATATATAACTATGCAAATTAGAAAGGACTGGTGGATGAACAGGCCAAAAGTGTTCATAATCCTGCTTCATGATGAAGTCAAGAAAAACACACAAAAGTAAGAGGCAACAGGAAAATAAGATGGATAAGTACGGTAATAAGTTAAAAATAAGAAGGTTAATATATTAGTATTAATTTGCAGCTTTAAAAAATGAGAATATCAGTTGTAGCTTAAGAAGAAGGCAATTAAAAAATGGAATTGTGAATAATAAACTTAAAACAGCAAGGGTAAGATAAAATGGGTATTTTTAAGTCTTCAACAATATACTGCAGGTGTCCTACTAAAGGCCCAGGAGCCCCATCTGACCTGTATTGTTTACCCCTTAAGTCACAGCACAAGTAAAGCCAGGCTAAAAATGTATTTTATAACCGTGATTGTATTTGGAATTTTAAATTTGCTATGTATTGCAGAAATAAGGAGGCGTATACAGCAGTTCAACTATTATTTTCTTTATTATGGTCTTACCATAAAATCTGGCAATTTTAGTATTTTAGTCATTATTGAGATAAAAAAGCTGTA
>BLSH010461312.1:172348-193651 GCA_018402905.1 Glandirana rugosa
ATGTCAAAAACCCACCTCCCACCCATCCGTAATCTCAACTCGCTTGGGCTTGATATTTCAAGCCCAGGCATGGCTTGAAACCTCACAGGCACTGGACCTGGACTTGGGCCTGTAAACTTTTTTTTCAAACCCAAGCCCCAAGTCCATAAACTAGGGCGGACAACTTATCGACGTCACGTCGGTTAGTTGTTCGAAAAGTGATCAAACGGGAATCTTCGGTAGTGTCGGTACGGATGATTACCGTACCGACACTAACCGGTCACGTAGTACACTGGGTCGGAGATATATTCGACCTCAGTGCATCACGACGTACAGTGTACGAGAGTCCGTATAGAGGCTGGGTCACATGATGCACTGGCCAATCACAGCCATGCCATTAGTAGGCATGGCTGTGATGGCTTCTAAGGGCAAACTAGTGAAAAGCTTGTTGATTGGCTGCACTGCAGCTATTCAACAGGCGGGATCAAATACCTGAACCCCGAACCCAAACTTTTTTTTCAAATGTCCGGGTTCAGGTCCAGGTCACGGACACTCCAAAGTTCGGTACGGACCCGAACTTTATAGTTCGGGTTCGCTCAACTCTAATGCCTACCCACCCTCCACCCAAAAACTGTACTTTGGCCACCTCTATCAGATCATCCCCCGCAGCTATTACCTATTCTAATACCTCTCCCTCCCTTTAGACTGCAAGGGCCACCTATTCCTTCTGTATTATTGAACTGTATTGTAATCATACTGTCTCCCTTTTGCTATTGTAGAGCATTGCACAAACTGTTGGTGCTATATAAATCCTGTATAATAATAATAATAATAATATAATAATAATAATATTGTTTAGGTAATACCACAGCTTTAAAATTCTGTCTGCTAAGCATTTGTTTACGTAATCCATGCACTCGTTGTCATCTGTGTCATTGAAATAAATAAGGATTTCAGCTCTGAGGTCGTACGTTTTATCGTCAGACATATAGGAGATCTGTTTGCTCGACTGTACACTGGCAGTTTCCAAGGCTTCGGGGAAGAAATCCATCCAAGCAGAGTGCACAGCTATTAGAATGTTGTTGGTAATTCTTTCTTCCTGCTCTGGGAGCTAGCTTTGACCTCTTAACAAAGAACAGGTTCAATCTGCTTCCCCTTCTCCACCCTGGGAGACTGATGAGGGTCACATGACCTTTGTAGTAGACAGCACAGAATTTGGATGGTAATATCTGCTGGTGGGGGAGGGTAAACTGGCTGCTCTCACAGAATGCTTGTACTGGAAGCTTAAGCTGGGAGGAGAAGGGAAAGACCAGCTCAGACCAGCTTCATTCCACAGACTCATTAAGATGCAAATGCCAAATAGTTTTACCAGACGCACTGTATAAATTTACAGTTTCCTTTTTAGCTTATTCAGACGATGTTAAAAAAGATATCATCCTTGAAATGCAGGGGCTATTTAACTGCTTTTTAAACAACAAAGCAATTATCTTTGTTTTATAACTTAAATTAGAATAGTCATTGTGCCGTATCAAGAGAATATTGCATAAAAATATAAAAATATGTATAAATCAAGATTATTTTTTACATAAATAAAGTCAGACTTAGAGAAATGAAAAATAATCAGTTATGTGGAGGCAGTATACATACAGAGGCCCTGCCACAAGACCATGTATTTCAACAATCTTCTCATAACATTATGTGTTGCTTATCCATGAGAGAGACATTGCTTCTCGGGTCCCTTGTTCCTGTGCCCAAGACTCTGCAAATTGCACCACGCATTCTGTCACACCTGGTAGTGGGGAATATTTATTGCAGATTTATATGTAGTACCACAGTAGCAAAAAAAATATATATAAATAACAGTAACGACACAGCAAAAAGGTAATTAATAGCAAGAAATGTACTGCAATGGCTGAACAGTAGCTAGAAATATAGTGGGTAACAAACTATTGTTGTAGAGGGCAACCCTATACTGGGGCAATCCTATTTAAGGTGTGTTACACCATAACAGTTCAGAAGATTGTAATACAATCTCTCTCTTCTGCTTGCCAGCCCATTGGGGCCCCAACTCTTATGTTGAAGTATTCAAGATAATGTCAGCTTAGGCACTGATAAAAGCACTGGTTTCTGATACTTGCAGACAACAACGTTCCTCTTGTGGTGTAGTAGGGTTTGGCCAGTAGCCTCTCACCAACACCTGTGGTTTGAAAATCGCAAAAGTTGGGAACCAAAAAATGAACCCCATTGAAGTCTATGGGACGCAAACTGTAAAAATCAAAATTGCCCATTTTGAAGGCTTATATGCAGGTAACTATGCATACAAAGTGTTTGGGGGTCCGGGTACTGCCCTGGGGGACATGTATCAATAAACACAAAGTTTGTAAAAAAACATCAGTTTTAAATGAGCAGTGATTTACTGATGCTTAACCCGTTCCTTACCGAGTCATTGTAAAATTACGTCGGCAGGAAACCTTTGTCGATTTGGGAGGAAGCGGATCGATCGTGTCCCTCGGGACACAGCCCCCCCCTTGATTGGGGTAAAGAGTCAATAAAATTGGCTCTTTACCACGTGACCGACTGTGTCCAATCACAGCCGGTCACTACCGACCTCCACGTGCACACTGCTCGTGCGCACCCCCGGGGGTGCGCAGCGCGGCCATCAGGGCTAAGGCTTGTCCCTCGGACAAAGCCCAGCTCCAATCAGTGTAAAGAGCCAATAGAATTGGCTCTTTACCACGTGACCGGCTGTGTCAATCACAGACGGTCACTTGATGTAAACAAACCGCGGTAACAAGCTGTTACCGGGTTCTCCCTGTCACACACCGATCGTGTGTGAGAGGGAGATTGCGGTAACAGCTTGTTACCGCTAGATGTACACACAAAGCACACTGATAAAGAGGACCTGTCACCTCCCCATAAAAGTACCTGTCACAGCCCATCAGAGTACCTGTGACCTGTCCATCAAAGTACCCACGTACCTGTGACCTGTCCATCAAAGTACCCGAGTACCTGTCACCTGTCCCTCAAAGTACCCGAGTACCTGTCACCTGTCCATCAAAGTACCCGAGTACCTGTCACCAATACATGTGAGTACCCGAGTACCTGTCACCATCCCATCTGAGTACCCGAGTACCTGTCACCATCCCGTCAGAGTACCCGAGTACCTGTCACCTGCCCATTTGAGTACCTGAGTACCTGTCACCATCCCATCTGAGTACCCGAGTACCTGTTAACATCCCATCAGAGTACCTGAGTACCTGTCACCAACCCATCTGAGTACCTGAGTACCTGTCACCAGTCCATCAGAGTACCCGAGTACCTGTCACCTGCCCATCAGAGTACCCGAGTACCTGCCACCAGCCCATCAGAGTACCCGAGTACCTGTCACCTGCCCATCAGAGTACCCGAGTACCTGTCACCTGCCCATCAGAGTACCCGAGGACCTGTCACCAGACCATCAGTATACGAGAGTACCTGTCACCAGCCCATCTGAGTACCCAAGTACTTGTCATCAGCCCATCAGAGTACCTGAGTACCTGTCACCAGCCCGTCAGCGTACCAGAGTACCTGTCACCAGCCCATCTGAGTACCCAAGTACTTGTCACCAGCCCATCAGAGTACCCGAGTACCTGTCATATGTCCATCAAAGTACCCGAGTACCTGTCCCCTGTCCATTAGAGTACCCGAGTACCTGTCACCAGTCCATCAGCGAACCTGAGTACCTGTCACCAGACCATCAGCGTACCAGAGTACCTGTCACCTGCCCATCTGAGTACCCAAGTACATGTCACCAGCCCATCAGAGTACCCGAGTACCTGTCACCTGTCCATCAAAGTACCCGAGTACCTGTCCATCAAAGTACCCGAGTACCTGTCACCTGTTCATTAGAGTACCCGAGTACCTGTCCCCAGACCATCAGCAAACCCAAGTACCTGTCACCAGACCATAAGCGTACTAGAGTACCTGTCACCTGCCCATCTGAGTACCCAAGTACCTGTCATCAGCCCATCAGCGTACCCTAGTACCTGTCACCTGCCCACCTGAGTACCCGAGTACCTGTCACCACCCCATCTCAGTACCCAAGTACCTGTCACCTGCCCATCTGAGTACTTGATTACCTGTCATCAGCCCATCAGAGTACCTGAGTACCTGTCACCTGCCCACCTGAGTACCCGAGTACCTGCCACCACCCCATCTGAGTACCCAAGTATCTGTCACCTGCCCATCAGAGTACCTGGGTACCTGTCACCAGCCCGTCAGAGTACCCAAATACCTGTCACCTGCCCTTCAGATTACCTGAGTACCTGTCACCAACCCATCTGAGTAACTGAGTACCTATCTGCAGCCCATCAGAGTACCCAAGTACCTTTTACCAGTCCATCAGATTACCCGAGTACCTGTCTCCAGCCCATCAAAGTACCCGGGTACTTATATGCAGCCCATCAGAATACCTGAGTACCAATCTGCAGCCCATAAGAGCACCTTAGTACCTATCTGCAGCCCATGCCTCATAGAATATACCTTGGGTGTTTGCTTTCCAAAATGGGGTCATTTTGGGGGTAATTTCACTGTCCTGGTGCTCCAGGGCCTTCAAAAGTGTGATAGGTATGAATGAAATTTTATGTGTAATTTATGCTCCTAGAACGCCTTACGGTGCTCCCTGCATGTTCGTCCTCTGTATGTGGCCAGGGTGTGAAAAAGGCTCACACATGTTGTGTCGCTATACTCGGGACGAGTAGCAGAATATATTTTGGGGGTTCATTTTTGCTATGTACAATCTATGTGTTAGAAATATCTTATAAATTGACCACTTTGTGTAAAAATAAAAGAGTTTTCATTTTCTTTCCACGTATTTTGAAGACGTGTGAAAAAAATGAACCATTCTAAAGACTCATAATGCCTCATAGAATATAGGTTGGGGTGTTTTCTTTCCAAAATGGGTCCATTTTGTGGGTAATTCCATTGTCCTGGTGCTCCAGGGCCTTCAAAAGTGTAATAGGTGGTTAGGAAATTAGATGTGAAATTTCTGCTCCTAGAATGCCTGACGGTGCTCCCTGCATGTTGGACCTCTCTATGTGGCCACGCTGTGTAAAAGTCTCACACATGTGGTATCACCATACTCAGGATGAGTAGCAGAATATATTTTGGGGTGTAATTTTTGCTATGCACATGCTATGTGTTAGAAATATCTTATAAATTGAACACTATGTGTAAAAATAAAAGCATTTTCATTTTCTTTCCACGGATTTCAAAGACTTGTGGAAAAAAAGGAACCATTCAAAAGACTCATAATGCCTCATAGATTATACGTTGGGGTGTTTGCATTCCAAAATGCGGTCATTTTGTGGGTAATTTCATTGTCCTGGTGCTCCAGGGCCTTCAAAGGTGTAATAGGTTGTTAGGAAATTAGACGTGAAAATTCTGCTCCTAGAATGCATGACGGTGCTCCCTGCATGTTGGACCTCTCTATGTGGCCAGGCTGTGAAAAAGTCTCACACATGTGGTATAGCCATACTCGGGGCGAGTAGCCGAATGTATTTTGGGGTGTAATTGGAAGTATGCATATGCTGTGTGTGAGAAATAACTTGTTGCTGTGACAATTTTGTGCAAAAAAAAAAAATCTTAATTTTCCCAAGAATTGTGGGAAAAAAGTACAACGTCAAAAAACTTGCCATGCCTCTTAATAAATAGCTTGGAATGTCTACTTTTCAAAAAGGGGTAATGTGGGGGGCATTTGTACATTACTGACATTTCAGGGCCTCAAGAAATGAGATAGGCCATCAGTACATCAGGTGTGATCAATTTTGAATGATTGGCTAGTTTGTAGACTCTATAACTCTCACACAGACCAAATAATATACACTTATTTGGGTTATTTTTACCAAAGATAGGTAGCAGTATAGGTTTTGGCCCAAATTTATGAATAAAAATTACTTATTTGCAAAGTTTTATCACAGAAACTAAAAAAAAGGTTCTTTTTCCAAAATTTTCGCACTTTTTTCACTTATGTCGCAAAAAATAAAAAACCCAGAGGTTATTAAATACCACCAAAAGAAAGCTCTATTTGTGTGAAAAAAAATGATAACAATTTTGTTTGGGTACAGTGTAGCATGAGAGAGTAATTGTCATTCAAAGTGTGAGAGCGCTGAAAGCTGAAAATTGGTCTGGGCAGGAAGTGGGTATAAACGTCCTGTATTGAAGTGGTTAAAGTGAAACCATAAAAATGAGAAATAATTATAATGAAAAACTCCTTTAATTATAGTGCCTGGAGGGTCCCCTTAGTCTGCCTATAAAGTGGCACATCTGTACCATGTATAGACCCTGCTGCAGCAATTTTTAAAGCCAAAAAAATGACATTTTTCCTGCAAGCTTTCTTTATTTTGTAAATAACGGCTTGGGGAGCCAGTCTGTATGATGAGGCCACAATTAAGTGCACTTGGAACAAAATTAGAGATTTTTTGGATAAATTATGGTGTCTCTTTCACAGACTTTGTATAGAAGTAACAGGTACAGAAAAATTGGGCTTTGGGTCTTGGTAGTCCCTTAATACCGTAACCCTACAGAGGTGCTCTTGATGAAAGCAAGAATTAACCTCACTGTCAAAAATTTAAATGATATGCACCTGTCAAACAGGTGTGGAAAACTTGGCCTTTGGGTGTCATGGTGGCTTCACACCGTAACCCTATAGAGGTACTCTTGATGAAAGCAAAAATCGGCCTTGCTGTCAAATATTTAAATGATATGCATCTGTCAAACAGGTGTGGAAAAAATGGTCCTTGGGAGTTTATTGTGCCCATGAAACCTACATAAAAAAAGTTCTTCCAGATGAAATCAATACCAACAAAGCTAGGCAGCCTAGACAGTCTTTCAGAGATTCCAGATCTAGAAAGCACTTAATCAGTGACATAGGCATCAGGGGCTTGATAGGTGCTGCTAATCCAGAATTGAGTCATTTTGATAAATGTTAGCCGGTACATGGAGTCTGTGGACAGATGCACTCTCTTACCTCTGGCAGCACTGAATGCCCATTCGGAATGCTCGCTGGATGCAGGGCAGTCTAGGAGTGCAATTGCATACTGGGCAAGTTCTGGCCAGTGGTCTACTCTCATGACCTAGTAACCCACTGGATCGTCAACTGGAAAGCTCTTCATTTCTGTTCTCGCTCCTAGATAATCCCCCACCATATGATGCAGATGCTGCAGATGGGATGTGGAAGATGACAGCCCTGGGTGCCTAGGATTAATACATTTTGTAAATGCATCATTGAGGCAGCCCCCTTCTCCAACACTCCTCTCTTGACCAACAGAAGTTTCAAAACTACATTTTCCATGAGACTGTATTCTACCAGAGTCTGGAAAGGCGTTACATAAACTCTTCTTTAAAGTGTCCTCAAGAGATTTCATCTTCTGCTCCCTCTGTGGGGACAGGATGAGTCCCTTAGTAACAGTGGTCAAGGAGGATTGCCAACTAATAGTTATCCTTCTCCTTGATGCCACATATTCTTGTGTCCTTTCACAGACTTTGAAAAAGAGGGAGCACATGTACCGCAAGTTTGCGGAGGCATGAGAAGCAGGGGTCCCTTAGGATTACAGTATCTGGAACTGCCTCCTCCTAGCCACATACTACTCCCAAGGGTTCCTCTCCTCTTTTGTGTTGTATGGCGTCGGAAGAATGGTGTCTGCATACAGTTGGCTTTCAGAGAAAAGGATGTCCTCCTCTTCCTTCTGCTGCTCTGTCTTGAGTGCCCTGTCCATAATGCCATGCAGAGTCTGATCCAGCAGGAACACAACAGGGACTGTTGTCATGGCTCACCATCCTTGTCACCAGGAATGGGCTTGGGCGTGTTTGGAACCAAACGTGCCCGATCCTGCCAGGAAGTTTGCACTGCGCTGTGCTAATCATAGGCAGTGAAACATTTCCCGATCGCTGCAGCCACACATCGGGATGTTTCACTGCCTGTAATTAGCACAGTGCAGACTTCCTGGCAGGCTCAGACACGTGCCCATCCTTACTTGTCACCTCCTCAAATGATGAGAGTGCAGTGCATGCATTCTTTTTCAGCAGCCATTGGCATGGGGAAAAAAGCAGAGCTGGCCTGAGCCTGTGATTGTGCTGCTGCTGCAGCATTGCCAAAGTCGTGGTCCACCTGGTGAGCATGTCACAAATCAGGCGGTTTACGGCAGAGGTGGAATTCTCACTGAATTTTAGCCAACCGAGCACTGGCTGTGTATGGCCGCCTAAAATGGCTACAGACTTTTCTGGTCTGCTTTAGCAGATCTTCTAATCCAGGGTACCTGCTTAAGAAATGATGCACCACCAAATTGAGGACATGTGCCAGGCATGGCACATGTGTTAACTTTCCCTGTCTAAGGGCGGACAGGAGGTTTGCACCAGGTGGACAGCTGGCATGGTGTGAACCACCTCTGGGACTGCCCCTGCAGATCTGCAAGAATTTCTGCTCCGGTGTGGCTCCTGTGCAATACACAGACCAGCTGAAGGACTGCATGGCACTTTTTAGCCTGACTCATTGAATAGCTCCTTGAACGCTCAGGGTATAGTGGTGGTTCATAGGACAATTCAGCAGAGGAGGGCATGGAGGAGCAGAAGGCGAAGCTAACTAATCTTGCATTATCACCAGTAGCTGTATGGAGGCGTGGTGGAACAACAAGCTGCAGCACCAAGCCCTGTCCTGCATCCCTCCGAAGTGCAAGCAGAGTTACCTAGTGCGCTGTGAACTAAATATAGCGTCTCTGACCATGCTTGCTGGACCACGTGTCAGCAGTAACATGGACCTTGCGGCTGACTGCCTTGCCCAACAATGTCACAACATTGTCTTCCCCATGATGGCACAGAGCTGGAATGGCCTTACGTGAAAAGAAATAGCGATTTGGAACCTGTCATTGTGGTACAGCACATTCTGCAAAATCACGGAAGGGGGCAGAATCCACCAGATGGAAAGGCAGGAGTTGGAAAGCCAGCAGCTTTGACAAGCTTGAATTTAGACTAGGGCATGGGCATATGAGTGGCATGTGGGTGGCAGTGACTGCTATAAAAATTGCCTGCTATAGGCTACAGCTGGTGGGGTGCTACTGGCAGATATGCTGCAAGGACCTGTGACACCCTTTGCTATACCATCATCCCTGTCAGTGGAGGCTACTAAGATGTCATAAGGTATAGCGGGGTAGACTAGAAAGGTGAGGAGTGAGGAGGAGCAGAATTGCATCTCTTTTGTGTGGCTTTTAGGTGCTCTTGCCAATGAGCTGAGTGGTGGGAGGTTAAATGCCTTGTCAAGTATGTGGTACCCAAATGGCTGGTGTTTTTGCCACACTTGATCTGCTTGAGGCAAAGTTTGCAAATCGCAACAGTGCGATCAGCTCTACATGTGCTAAAAAAGGCCAGACAGCTGAGCTGTGGGAAGTGGGCCGGGAGATAACAGCTCAACAATCTGGTGGAATAGGGTGGCTGCTCTTTACTCTTCAATGATATCTGCCTCATTGGGGTTGCGCCTCATCCTTACTTTCCTCCTCTGCTCTATCCAGCACCCAAGTTGCATCAGTGACCTCATCATCATCATCCCCTTCATCCTCATCATCACTGGAACCAACTTGGCAATATGCTGCAGCTGGGGAACCGTGACTGTCAATGTGTTGTTTACCAGTGTTCTCCACTCTCTGTAGGCTCATGTTCCTACCTTCCTCAACCTCAGAACCAAGATCTGAATCAATTAATGGCTATGCATCTTCAAGGAGCAAGTATTCAAATAACTCAGCTGACTCCTCCATGCCTGATGCTCGCGCTATGGCAAGAGTAGCTTTGGACATGGAGACAGAATAAGCCACTCTGGCAGTTGTGGTGGACTGCGCTTTGGTCTCTGCTTGGGTGATGGAGGATGAGGATGATTTAGTAAGCCAGTCCACCACCTCCTCTGTATGCTGCGGCTGGAGAGCATGAGCAACACCACTATACAGAGGAAATGATGCCCTGCCTGAGGACAGACCACATCCACCTTTGCCTGTGGACACAGAGGCTGCTGGCCTTCTCACAGTGCCTTGGGAACATCTGCCTCTCCCTTTTGCCATCCCAGAAATGATGGGGGTAGGGATTATTAACAAAATGTAATAAAGATGGGGAAATGTGTACATGCATGTACTTTAATCAATGGAAAGTGGTGTTTGGTGCACTTTAACTTGAGTTCTCACTACACAGACACACTCCACTGACACACTACAATATACTGCGGTAAAACTGCACTGACGCACTGTAATATACTGGGGTAAACATGCAGTAATGCACTGAAATATACTGCACTGAAATATACTGTGTTAAACATGCAATAACACACTGAAATATATTTCATTAAATGTGCACTAATGCACTGAACTATCCTGCGTTAAAGGTGCAGTAACATACTGCAATATACTGCAGTAAACTCGCAATAACGTACTCAAATATACTGTGTTAAACATGCACTAACACACTGAAATATACTGCGGTAAAAGTGAACAAATGCACTGAAGTATACTGCATTAAACATGCAGTAATGCACTGCAATATGCTGCAATAAACCTACAATAACGCACTGAAATATACTGCGTTAAATGTGCAGTAACGCAATATACTGCGGTAAACGTGCAATAATGCACTGAAATCGACTGTGTTAAACCTGCAGTAATGCACTGCAATATACTGAGTTAAATGTGCAATAGCACACTGAAATTTACTGCGTTAAACATGCACTAACGCACTGCAATATACTGCGGTAAACGTGCAATAATGCACTGAATTGTATGGCGATAAACATGCACTAATACTAACTGCATTGAAATATACGGTGTTATACTTGCAGTAACATACTGAAATATACTGCATTAAAAATGCAGTAACGCACTGCAGTATACTGCATTTAATGTGCAATAATGCTCTGAAATGTACTGTTAAACATGAACTAACGCAATGCAATATACTGCAGTGAACATGAAATAATGCACTGAAATATACTGCATTAATCGTGCAGTAGGGCACTGCAATATACCGTATATACTTGAGTATAAGACGATCCGAATATAAGCTGAGGCACCTAATTTTACCACAAAAAACTGGGAAAACGTATTGACTCGAATATAAGCCTAGGGTGGGAAATGTAGCAGCTACTGGTAAATTCCAAAAATAAAAATAGAAACCAATAAAATTACATTACTTACACATTGTAGCCATTACACAGGTATTGTAGCCTTTACACAGGGACTCAGCCATTACACAGGTATTGTAGCCATTACACAGGGACTCAGACATTACACAGGTATTGTAGCCATTACACAGGTATTGTAGCCGTTACACAGGGACTCAGCCATTACACAGGTATTGTAGCCATTACACAGGGACTCAGCCATTACACAGGTATTGTAGCCATTACACAGGAACTCAGCCATTACACAGGTATTGTAGCCATTACACAGGGACTCGGTCATTAAACAGGTATTGTAGCCATTACACAGGGACTCGGTCATTAAACAGGTATTGTAGCCATTACATAGGGACTCAGCCATTACACAGGTATTGTAGCCATTACACAGGCATTGTGGCCATTACACAGGGACTCAGCCATTACACAGGTATTGCAGCCATTACACAGGTATTGTAGTCATTACACAGGGACTCAGCCATTGCATAGGTATTGTAGACAATACACAGGGACTCAGCCATTACACAGGGATGTGGATCCATTACACGGGGACAGGGACTCAGCCATTACACAGGGACATGGAGCCATTACATAGCAGCACAGTACCTTCAAGTCCTCTCTTCTCCTTGTCCTTGAGTGTGGAGTCAGCCGCTCTGGACCCGCCCACAGCACAGTGACAAGTTAATCACTGGCAGTCACTGGGCAGCCAATCAGTCTATGTATGTGCACTGTTCAGTCATACATATACTTTTAAGAGCAAGCCCTAGAAGCGGCATCGGACCACCCACAGTGGCATCAGGCACCCACAGATGAGCGATGTGGGATCCTCACTCGAGTATAAGCTGAGGGGGGCCTTTTTCAGCATAAAAATGTGCTGAAAATCTTGGCTTATACTTGAGCACATACGATACTGCAGTAAACGTGCAATAACGAACTGAAATATACAGCATTAAACATGCACTAATGCTCTGCAATATACTGTGGTAAATGTGCATCCAGCACTGAAATATACTGCGTTACAACACTACACACACTACAATATGCTGTGGTAAAACTGCACTGACGCACTGCAATATACTGGGGTAAACATGCAGTAATGCACTGAAATATACTGCACTAAACACTGAACTATACTGCGTTAAAGGTGCAGTAACGTACTGCAATATACTGCAGTAAAAGTGAACAAATGCACTGAAATATACTGAGTTAAACATGCAGTAACGCACTGCAATATACTGCGGTAAACATGCAATAATGCACTGAAATGTACGGCGATAAACATGCACTAACACTAACTGCACTGAAATATACGGTGTTATACTTGCAGTAACGCACTGAAATATACTGCATTAAACGTGCAGTAATGCACTGCAATATACTGCATTTAATGCGCAATAATGCTCTGAAATATACTGTGTTAAACATGCACTAACGCACTGCAATATACTGCAGTAAACCTGCAATAACACACTGAAATATACTGCATTAATCGTGCAGTAAGGCACTGCAATATATTGCAGTAAACATTCAATAACGAACTGAAATATACTGCATTAAACATGCACATTAAACATGCACTAACACTCTGCAATATAATGCTGTAAATATGTACCACCGCACTGAAATATACTGCATTAAAGGTGCACTAACACACTGAAATATACTGCACTAGACCTGCATTAAAGCACTGAAATATACTGCGTTAAATGTGCACTAACGCACTGCAATATACTGCTGTAAAAGTGTAGTAGCGCACTGAAATATATTGCAGGAAATCTGCCCTGACAAAATAAAATGACCCTGAAGTAAAGATGAATGGTCGCACTACACTCACACTGCACTATCACTAAATTCACACTAAATTGATATTCTACACTAACAATAGAATCACAATAGCACACTAATTCACGAGTAGCACTGAACAGAACCCTGTTCTATCTCTCTCCATGCCAAAATCACACTGAAAAGTGCCGCTATGGGAAGAATATTTTGTGTGGGGTGGGACTAAGAGCAATGGACCATGATTGGATAGAGTCATCATGACAGTGTCGAATCATGTCTCTGATAGTGCCCTGAGTGGACAAAGCTTTCATTGCTTCAGGCAATCAGGGCTTTCAATGCACTGTGCGGGGGGGGCAGTGCGTTGTGGTTGTTTGGCAGGCCAAACAAATGGTTGAATCCCCCGATAATTTGGGTGTTCATTGAATGGGAGAACATCCAATGTTCGGCCCAAACTCATGCTTGGGCCAAACTATTCACTCAACACTAGTTAGCAGCTATTTACTGTTGGCAGCACAACCGGCCAATGTCCATGGTGTCCTTCCCTTTGATCAGGCAGCATGCATCGTCAGCATGTGGTGCTCTCCAATTTCCCAAGAAGTCTCGCATTGCTCTTCTCTCTTAAAGTATAGAAAATGACAACACACACAGGAGGGTGCCAGTATCTGTAGTGTACATGAATTAATAAAAAAAGGATTAAGAACAAATTGCACTCACTGCATCAAGAAGGATTAGAGCATGTCACGTTCCAAGGACAGCACCACTGTGGAGCAACCATCTTATGCAGAGATCAGCAGAAAAGAATTTGCTGGAAACTACATAGCTGCACTGGGAAGAGGGGAGGAGCTGCAATCATCACTTTGCAATGACTATAACCTATTTCATTGGACTAATATCAACCACCTTTTAAAGGGTCAGTGCAGTAGCTTTTTTCTTTTTTTTCATTGCTCTTCTCTCTCTCTCAGGTGTGCTGGTGAATGGTCTGCCGGGAGCCTTAAGCACACTCAGTTCCTCCAAACATCCTCCACCTTTCTTCTCCTCTGCCTGAGAATAGCATTTATTCTCTTTTCCCTGTGTGCTCGCAGCCCCAGTCTCTCTGGGATCTGTAGATTCTTTTTGCATAAAGGAACTTTGGAACTACTTTTCCCACAATCCTCCATTCTTCCCAGCATTCACAGGAATTTAAGCAGTCCACATTCACTTGCTCTGTTTGGTGGGTGGACCTAGCAGGTTACAAAAGTTCTGTAATCACAGTCTACAATTACAGCTGTGCCCATCCCTCTGTTAGCATTAGCAAGGACAGCAATAGGAACTATGAAACTGCAGCTACTCCTCTCCCTCTCAATTGCAGACCAGGGCTACAATGATAAGAGCGTGTAACATATTATGTGCATAGTATTTACCTTTAAGTGCCTCTCTTGTCTAGACATCCAAAATCCCTGAGACCTGAGACTGCTTCTGGGCACCGCGATCTTGAATGTGATGTCAGCAGCCACCAGAAGGCTCACAGCTTTCCCTCAAGTATTCCCCTTCACTCCTCCCCTATCAGCAACAAGTTTGTAGGGCATTGAGATTAGGGGTGAAGGATCTGGACCAGCATAAAGAGTAACTAGTCTCTTCTAGAAGAGCAGAGGGGCTATTATGTGCAAAAAGGGAGGGAGTTGTGCGAGGAAATTTACTAATCAAGTCTTCTAGCAAAGCACATTGCAAATGAATAAAAAATAATTTAGGGAAAAGGAATACTGAAAGTAAACATTTAAAATATTTGATTTTGCTGCATTCTTTAAGTTGGTAACAGGGTATCTTCAAATTACCCAATGTATTTCTATCACACACATTCATAGAGCGTATGTATGAACTAAGATTTGGCCCAACCCCAAAGGAAACTGTCACACGATTGTTGGCAGGTGGTAGAGTGGGTTCTCTAGGTGCCAGGCATCTGTTGTGTTCCTGCTCCCCCCTCCAACCTTGGGGCAGGGCAGGGTGCCCTGTGGTTCCCCAACTAAGTTCCAGGAGAAAGAAGAGAGAGCCATGGAGCTAGTTTACTCCTCTGTTCCGCCCATCCTGGGACAGGAAGAACATAGGCCCATCTAACTGCAGGGACAAGAGCAGCCACCGTTAGGGCATAGGACCAAGAGTCTGTAACACAACTGAACTGTGTTGTTTCATTGGAGCCATTATTGACTGAGTCTTTGAGTAAATTATCGTAACCACATCCAGCCTTTATTTGGTAAGAATGCTGATCTAAAGAGTGTAAGCACAAGTTCTACTGGTGTCCCCTGGCTGCTGGGCCTGGAAAAGGTGCCCCATATCTGGAACCCCTGGGAGTGAGGGGGATGAAGCATATGGTCAGAGGGTAGATCGGGGGGTCAGTTTCTGCCCACCACTTACACATCGGGAATGGCCATCGGGCAAATTCCTGTATTGCCCAGAAGGTTAGTGTTACATTGGGGTTGGCTCAGCTGCTCGCTATGGCCACATGGGAGGCAACTCAACATCTGCTGACATGATAGCAGGCCACTGTTCCAAACAGATACAGCTGTGGAATTTGCCACCCTACAGTCACACATAACAAAGGATGGGGATGCTGTTGGCATCTTTGACCTAATGTTTGCGATTTTGCCATATTTGTCCAAAGATGGCCATGTGGCCAACAAAGCAGTGCAATCAGCTTATTATTGCTAAATCAGATTTTAATTGAGTCAGATCTGAGTATTTACTACAAGACTATACAGCAGATAGTGGAACCAAATACAGGACTCAAAAGTGTTATTTATGCCATAATGACATAAATGATACATTGGAACAACTTTATCATGAGGATTCACATACCGATCTTGAGTTATTTACTCAACATTTACACAGTTCTCAGCCATTTAAACATTCTAAACTGAAACCTAAATCGGTTTTCTATCCATATCATGCTAAAGGTCCTTTTTTGTAAACATTATATAAAATAGTATATTCAGATTTCTTAAAGTTATGCAAAACACCACCTTCTTATCCACTGCAATGCGGCCAAGTTTCCCTTCAGGAAAACAAAGCATTACAATCCCTTATGCAAAATGAAGCCATCATTATCAAAAATGCAGACAAAGGTGGAGGTATAGTCATACTTAGAGTTGATCGAACCCGTGGATGTTCAGGTTCGGTGGGTTTGGCCGAACTTCGGAAAAAAGTCCGGGTTCGGTACCAAACTTGACCCGAACTTTATCCCGAACCCCATTGAATTCAATGTGGACCCGAAATTTTCAGCACAAAAATGACTGTAAAAGAGTCCTGGAAAGTGCTAGAGGGCTGCAAAATGATTTTAGAACAATAATCTGTCCCTTACAGCAACAGCAGGAACCTGACACTATAGAACTAGGAGATGATTTTAGAACAATAATCTGTCCCTCTAAGCAGTAGACTCTACCTAGTCCAGTCAGATCTTTCTGTAATGCAGGATGAGATCTGCAATCTGTCCCTAAAAGCAGTATTAGTAGTAATCTCTACCTATCTATCTATCTATCTGCAATCTGTTCCTAAAAGCAGTAGTAGTAGTAGTAATCTCTACCTATCTATCTATCTGCAATCTGTCCCTCACAGCACAGGCAGCATCCTCTCCCTACACTACCCAGAGAGCATGTGACATGCAGCACTGTGAGTCCAGCCTCATATAGAGGCTGGGTCACATGATGCACTGGCCAATCACAGCCATGCCATTAGTAGGCATGGCTGTGATGGCTTCTAGGGAAAATCACGCTTGTTGATTGGCTGCCCTGCAGAACTCGAACCCAAACTTTTTTAAATGTCCGGGTTCAGGTCCGGGTCACGGACACCCCAAAGTTCGGTACGAACCCGAACTTTACAGTTCGGGTTCTCTCAACTCTAGTCATACTAGATCTCACCGACTATATTAATGAAGCTAATAGATTGTTAACTGATTCATCCATGTATATTGAACTGAAAAAAGAACCATTGCCAGAGTACAAAAAAAAGATATCACACTCATTAGTTATGCTATACAACAAAATATTGATAAAATCAAGACCTCTTTTTCTAAGTTGGGAGTTCTACTGTACTCCCAACTTTTATTATATCGCTAAAATTAATGAAAATCAGACTCATCCCCCTGGCCATCCTTTCATTGCAGTGATGGATAATATTATTATTATTATTATACAGGATTTATGTAGTGCCAACAGTTTGCGCAGCACTTTACAACATGGGGGCAGACAGTACAATTACAATACAAATCAATGAAATACAAATCAATACAGGAGGAATCAGCATCACCTAGGGTTTATCAATGTATATCGATCAATACCCACAGCCTCTAGCTCAGAGTTTACAATCTTACACCAGGGACAGCACCCATGTCTTAGAATTTTTAAAAACCTACAAATGGGAAGACAGTTTTTTTTGGATGTCCCTTGATGTAAACTCATTATATACATTCATCCCTCACCAGTTTAAACATGCAGCCTTAAATTAGTTCTTGTCCAATGACCCCCATATGAGTCAGTGCCAAGGCGATTTCATTATAGAAACCACCAAGTTTTGTGTAACGCATAATTACTTTCATTATGATGATCAATTTTATTTGCAAATACAAAGGACAGCCACGGGCGCCAATTTTGCACCCTCTTACGCCAGTCGTGTTATTCGTCTATGGGAGTCCCAGAATATTTGGTGAAACAATCCATTTTTCCATCATCTTATTTTTTTCGGCAGATATATTGATGATATACTCATCATCTAGGATGGCCCTATAAAATCCCTTAGTGATTTTGTTGCACATTGTAACAATAACCCTCATGGACTGTCTTTCATGTATGTTGCTGACGCAGAAAAATTGGCCTTCCTGGATCTGGAATTGTATCACCTTGAAGGGGAGATACATTCCAAAAATTATTTCAAACCCACTTCGGGCAACTCACTGTTACATTACAAAAGTTGCCACTATCAGAAATGGACATGCCAACTCCATCAAAATTGTACAAGAACAGAAGATTACAAAGAACAGAGTATCATCTTAGAAAATAAACTTAAAGATAAAGGCTACGCTGAATCCCTCACACACCAAGCATATACACATTATCTGGAAGGAAAACCTCTTTAAAAAGATAAAGAGAAGTTTGATCAGACTATTCGATTCACCACGAGATTCCATTATGAGCATAAAAAATGGAGCAAATCCTTACAAGACATTGGAAAATCTTATTAGAGGACCCTCATCTTAAACACCTTCTCCCTGATATCTCTAGAGTAACATATAGAAAAGCGCCCAATCTTCAAAATAAATTAGCACCCAGTAAATTAAAATCTCATCACCACATCTCTTCCCCTCAGCTTTGCCTCATACCCATCAAGGGCATGTACTAGTGTAAAAAGTCCTTATGTAAAACCTATGCCTTCATCAAGCATGGCAAAGAAGTAAGTATTCTCACTGCTTAATAAGCATTGTAAGATATTGGGGTGATTATATTCAAATGGTGCATGTGATTCCCAGAAACGTGCCACTCCAGACTGCATTTTTTAAGGGCATGGCAGCCCACTTTTATTAAAAGAAACAGAAAAGTTCAAAATAAACAGTAGTTTTTTCTCACAGGGGTATACCCCATTATTGCATATGTACACTTCAGCCTCCTGGCTTACTCAAGTTTCCCTTTTAGTCAAGCTCCATCCTATAGATTACTTTCTGTGTCAGCTTTGTGCTGCTCATTCGCAGGCCACATCTGTCTCCTGATGCATGCTCAGATTGCCACCTGCAGCCTTAAACTCCTCGAGACCTCCTGTCTCTCTCTCATGGAGCCGTCTCCTCCTGGAACCCTCCCAACCTCCTAGGCCAGACTTCCTGTCTGCCAGGCAGAGCTGTCTCCAAGTGTGAGCCTAGAGCCTTGGTCTGGTCATTAATTAAAGCCCAGAACACAGCTGACTCATTAGTGAACTGGCTGTTCACCGGACCTGGACCCTGGCAGGGTACCGCCCTGTTACAGCATATACAATATGAATGTACACAGATTATTATATGGTTTTGTTACTGCCTCACCTTTGTATAGGTCATTGCTACCATTTTTGGTACAGGTTTGTTTTTACATCCTTCAATCCTTCAATTAGCCCCCCTCCCCCCTCTTTTTTTCTTGAATTTAAACTCCATATCATATTCAGTACACAATAATCTGTTATAGGTATTGTGGGGGTTAACTCAATGGGGATCACCTTCCCTGGGAAAAAGGTAGTTCAAACAGCTGGTTTTCTTAAAAGCTGACTTGTAGCCAGTTTTATTTTAAAAGGTTGCATGAAAATAAAGCAAACAAAGCAGAAAATAAATCCTTGACACCCAGGCTCTTACTAAACATTTCCAGTTTTCCTAACTGAGCGGTGAAGGGCTTCTCCCAGTCACCCACAAAACAAAGACAATGCAAACCTTTTGTTTCAGTCATAGAGCAAATTTCATTTCAGCAGCTCTCTCAAACTTGATGGCTCCTGAGTCCCAGGCCAGAGCAAATCTTTGCTCTACCCCTGCTTATTTATACCACCTGTTGGTGGACACAAGTGTACCACAAAATCTGGTCTGGAACCAACCCTGCTAAGGTGGCTGGTAAAATCTGGACCTGATTTTGTCTTAGTTCACTGAAAATGAATGGATGCAAGATGAAACATAACCTCCATTGATCACCTCGCCTTTCATAATGTCACAGTTTACATGAACTGTATAGGTTTTTATAATATGAATTCATAGAATTGTTGTTTTTATTGTGTATAGAGCATAATATTTATATATTAACTTTTTATATTATATTATATAATGATTACATATTGATTTCTATATACACCTTTATATATATATATATATATATATATAATTGTATGTATCGATTTCAAATACATGTAATATATGCATTCCCCAACTAGATGGCAGCATAAACAGGGCATATATAAAGCACGTCTATCTGTTGTAATAATATGCTCACAAGATTAGCTGAAAAACAACCATGGGTGTGGAAGGGGCCATGCGCTCGGACCAGGGGACGAAGCCTGCTGCAAGCCACCTGTAGATGCCGGTGTCGCAGTAATATCGGTATCCCGTGAAATAAGGTATCCCCTTGTACTTCTGCGCATGTGCCGGTTTCAGGCATAGGAAGCCGAGCGCAGAGCGGCTGCACCCGACACACAACGGAGCTGAATTAACTGTTTACATGCAAGCGATCAGGATGACAGCGGGACAGCGCAAGAGACGCCACTGGGCTGGGCACATGCTGGATGGCACGGGGGAGCACAGGGAAGGCTTGATGGCATGGTGGCACAGAAGAGGCTGGTTAGCATGGCACAGGGGAAGCTGGATGGCACGGGGGGGGGCACATGCTGGATGGCACTGGAGAAGCTGGATGGCACGGGGGCACATGCTGGGTGGCACAGAAGAAGCTGGATGGCACGGGGGCACATGTTGGGTGGCACTGGAGAAGCTGGATGGCACGGGGGCACATGCTGGGTGGCACTGGAGAGGCTGGATGGCACGGGGGAACATGCTGGGTGGCACAGGAGAGGTTGGATGTCACAGGGGAGGCTGGATGGCACAGTGGAGGCTGGATGGCATGGGGGCACATGCCGGGTGGCACAGGAAAGGCTGGATGACACAGGGGAGGCTGGATGGCATGGGGGCACATGCTGGGTGGCACAGGAGAGGCTGGATGACACAGGGGAGGCTGGATGTCACAGGGGCACATGCTGGGTGGCACAGGAGAGGTTGGATGTCACAGGGGAGGCTGGCATGCTGGGGGGCACAGGAGAGGCTGGATGGCACAGGGGAGGCTGGATGGCATGGGGGCACATGCTGGGTGGCACTGTAGAGACTGGATGGCACTGTAGAGGCTGGATGTCACAGGGGCACATGCTGGGTGGCACAGGAGAGGTTGGATGGCACAGGGGAGGCTGGATGGCACAGTAGAGGCTGGATGGCACATGCTGGGTGGCACAGGAGAGGAGGCTGGATGGCACAGGGGAGGATGCATGGCATGGGGGCACATGCTGGGTGGCACAGGAGAGGCTGGATGGCACATTCTGGGTGGCACAGGCGAGGCTGGATGGCACGGGGGCTTATGCTAAATGGCACAGGGGAGGCTGGATGGCACAGGGGAGGCTGGATGGCACGGGGAGCATGGGTGGCACAGGAGAGGCTGGATGGCACGGGGGCACATGCTGGGTGGCACTGGAGAAGCTGGATGGCACGGGGGCACATGCTGGATGGCACAGGGGCACATGCTGGGTGGCACAGGAGAGGTTGGATGTCACAGTAGAGGCTGGATGGCACAGGGAAGCTGGATGGCACGGGGGCACATGCTGGGTAGCACAGGAGGGGCTGGATGACACTGGGGCAC
>BLSH010461312.1:234308-250205 GCA_018402905.1 Glandirana rugosa
TGGACTTATTTTTCTTTGGGTGACGTCGATGGAGATTGAGTGATGTATTGGATTCTGTGCTCGAATCTTTGAAGTATAGTCTTGTTATACTGTTTGTAGAGTCCAGCATAATGGTTGAGCTTGAGTAACCTGAGATGTTTGTCATATTGTTCTGATATGAAGTTTCTAAGCTCGTGTCTTAGGTTATGTAGTGAGTTAGAGGTAGCTGCAGTGGGTTTCTTTTTATTCAGGTCTTCAAGCCTATGAATCTCTTTCAGTATGCTTGTTAGTTTAGCATTATATTGTTTTTTGAGCCTTGAGTTTTTGTTGAATGCATACCCCCCTTATAAAGGCTTTGTGCGCATTCCACTAGATCCAAGGGTCGGATACTGAGGAGGAATTGATCCGAAAAAATTCTTTGAGTTGCTGAGAGATATATTTGTTGCATTTTGGGTGCTGAAGATTTTTGACATTACATCTCCATATTGGAACACTAGCCAAAAGGTTCTGCTCCTCCACCACCAGTTCAATCGCCGCATGGTCTGACCATGTGATATCTTTGATGGAAGAGGAGGAGGACCCTCAGAGCACATTCAAATCTACTACAATCATGTCGATTCGCGAGTAGGTACGGTGTCTGGAGGAGTAGTGGGTGTAGTCTTTTTCCATAGCGTGGTGACACCTCTAGACATCGTATACCTGTTCTTCGTGAAATAGTACCTGGAGTGCTGGTAGCCTGCCCCTGGCGGACAAAGTAGTGTCCAACCCTGGGTCTGCTGTAGCATTAAAGTCACCGCACACAAGCAAGTCCCCATACTTAACTGCTTTGATCCTCTTGAAGAGTCTTCTCGTGAATCGTATTTGGTGTGAGTTAGGTCCGTACACCGTAACTAAAGTCATAGGCCTATTGTTAATCTCGCATGTTAGAATAAGGTATCGACCTTCTTCGTCTGGTATGTAGTCTTTCAGTTTGAGTGATACAGAGTTCCTGATTGCCAGTAGGACTCCTTTTCTTTTTTCAGGTGCGTTAGCAAAAAAAATGTTCGAATAATCTCTGTGTTCAAATCTGGGTGGGTTTTGTTTGGAGAAATGTGTTTCCTGGACTGCAAGGATGTCCGCTTTGCTTTCTGAGGCTTCTTTCCATAATGAAAATCTATTGGCCGGGTGGTTTAGTCCATTTGCATTTATGGATAGGCACTTAAGAGGCATCTTTGACCTTGGTGTTTAAGATGATGAGTGGTTTACCTTTTATGTGCTAGGAGTGATGTTCAAAGGTGAGCTTGGCTTGGAGTGCTTGGCAGAGAATTCACCATACTGTAGCTGAATATCTGTACCAAAAGTATTTTACTAGAAGAGAAAGGAAAGTGATGACAGGATAAACATGGATGAACGTCAAGTTCAACTTAAAAAGAGGATCGGTAAGACGATCCGTGATAAACATAGCCATCTTCATAGTACGAGGGGCCTTTGGGATGCTCTTCCATCCATGGCCAGGGACCAGTCGTGGCTGTAGTTATGGTGGTTGGGTTCCTCCTCTGGGTAACTTCTTCTTTGCAGAGCGCTTCCTCGATACCACCTGCCACTCTGCTTGGACTGCTGTGGGAGTACCGCTTGTGGTTGCCTGTGGAGAAGGGGGGAGAATTCCCCATTGTTGCAGAATCCGAATACCGCTCTCCAAGGTAGAGATGTAAGATGTAGATCCATTATGGGTAACTATCAAGCATGCTGGATGTTTCCACTTGTGAGGGATGTTGTGGTTTAGTAAAGCTTTTGTTATGGTGGCTAAATTTCTTCTTTTTTGCAGGGTATGTTTTGATAGGTCTGGGAGTAACTGGAGACCTTTGTAAACTTCTGGAAGGTGGTTGCATTGTCTAAAAGCCGCCTTCACGGCTTCTTTAGTTTGATAGAAGTGGACTCTCATTAATGTGCCTCTGGGCAGGTAAGGGGCTATGAATGAGGGCTTGGGTAGCCTATGAATCCTGTCAATAGAGAGCTCTATGGCTGAGAGTGATGGTATTAAGGTTGAGAAGAGGGAATGGGCAAAGTGATGGAGTTGGTCAGTTTGAACAGACTCTGGAATCCCCCTGATATTCAAGTTGTTCCTTCTACTGCTGTCTTCAAGGTCCGCCATTTTGTCCTTAATCCACTCTATTTCTTCACTCTGTGCTGTGTAAGCATCCACCAGATTGTTGTGTGAGTTGGTATATTCTTCCATAGAATTTTCTATGTCTGCAATTCTTCCTTCAGCTTTATGCAGGCCTACCTGAAATTGATGCATACAGTCTTGCATATCTACTTGCACGGATGACCTTAGGGATAGTAACATGTCTTTGAGTGTTACATCCGATATTGGCAGGCCCTGTGTGGGGAAAGCCACAATGGGATCTGTAGCGGGGGGTACTACATCCGCGACTGACTTGGGCCTAGTTCCATGTTTGTCTGCATGTTCTGCCCGGACGGTGACTCCCTGCGTGGCTTGGCCTTAACTGGGCTTCTTGTGGAGGGAGAACAGCTCCCTGAGGAGTCTCCACTATCCGGATTTCCTACCTGTCGGGTAGCTTGGCTGCAGGTTCCCCCATTCACTCTGCCATCCTGTGCTCCAGAGCGGCACTGTGTGTGCTGACCGCTGCCATTTTTTTGGGCCTGGCGCTGGTCATCTGGAAGAAGCTCGCCAGCTTCTTAACTTGTTGGAGTTCCCTCTTGCGGCGGGTCATACCGCTAGGTAGGGGAGGGTGTCCGGAGCTTCCCCTGCTGGAATCAGCTTTGTGTGACCGTGGAGGTGCTCGTCGTCGGCTTTGGTCCCGGGTGGCCGTGCGGAGCTGCAGATTTAAGCTGCCATCTTCTGCACTGGTCGCCACGCCCCCCTTCTATAGGTACTCTTGATTAAAGCAAGAATTGGCCTTGCTGTAAAAAATTGAAATTTGATGGCCCTGTCAAACAGTTGTGGAAAAAAAATTGGTCTTTGGGTGTTGTTATTGCCTTCACACTGAAACTCTTTTGAGGTACTCTTGACAGGTGCAGAAAAAATGGCCCTTGGGTGTTAATTGAGCCCATGAAACCTATACTAAAATTTACTTCAAGATAAAATTAACACCTACAAAGCTAGGCAACTTAGACAGTCTTGCAGATATTTGAGATCCCAATAACACTTAATCAGTGACATCTGCATCATGGGCTTAATAGGTGCTGCTAATTCAGGACTGATTCATTTTGACAAATGTCAGCCGGTCAATGGAGTCTGTGGACAGACGCGCTCTTTCATCTGTCACAAAACCCAGTACTGGGTTTTCGGAAAGTTGGGAAGCACTCTGGATGCAGGGCAGCCCAGCAACTCAATTGCATACTGGGCAAGTTCTGGCCTATGGTCTATTCTCATGACCCAAAAACCCAGTGGATCGTCTACTGGAAAGTTCTCTGTTTTTGCCCCTAGATAATCTTCCCCCATTTGATGCAGACAATGCAGATGGCTGACAGCCCTGGGCACTGATGGCTAAAAATGTTTTCAAATGCATCACTGAGGCAGCCCCCTTCTTTACCGCTCCTCCTTTGACCAACAGAAGCCTCAAAACTAGCTTTTCCATGAGACTGTAACTGACCAGAGTCTGGAAAGGCATTACATAAAATCCACTTTAAGGTGTCCTCAAGATATTTCATCCTGTGCTTCCTCTGCGAGGGCAGGATGAGTTCTGAGACTTTCCCCTTGTAATGGTGGTCAAGGAGGGTTGACAACCAATAATGATCTTTATCCTTGATGCCACATATTCTCGGGTCCTTTCGCAGGCTTTGAAAAAAAAAAGGAGCCCATGCACCGCAAGTTAGCGAAGGCATGAGAAGCAGAGTCGTTGGGGTCACTTAGGATTACGGTATCTGGAACTGCCTCCTCCCAGCCAAATACTACTCCCAAGGTTTCTGGGGATTGCAATCAATCTCTTAAGGTTTGACATATGTCTTTCTCTTTCAATGCCTCCAAATCTCCTCCTCCTCCTCCTCCTCCCTCTCCACTTGTGTGTTCTGTGGCGTTGCAAGAATGGTGTCTGCATAAAGTGAGCCTTGAGAGGAAAGGAAGTCCTCCTCTTCCTCCCACTGCTCTTCCTTGTATGCCCTGTGCATAATGCTATGTAGAACATGCTCCAGCAGGGACATAAGAGGGATTGTATCACTGATGCATGCATTGTCACGGCTCACCATCCTTGTCGCCTCCTCAAATGGTGACAGTACAGTGCATGCATTCTTTGTCAGAAGCCATTCGCATGGGGAAAAAAGCCAAGCTCCCCTGAGCCTGTCCTTGTGCCATACTCACACAGGTACTCAGTGACGGCCCTCTGCTGCATGTGCAGCTGCTGCAGCATTGCCCAAGTTGAGTTCCACCTGATGGCCATGTCACAAATCAGGCAGTTTATGAAGAGGTGGAATTTCAGCCAACCAAACACTGGCTGTGTATGACCGCCTGAAATGGCTACAGACTCTTCTGGCCTGCTTTAGAAGATCTTGCAAACCTGGGTATCTATTTAAGAAATGCTGCACCAGCAAATTGAGGACTTGTGCCAGGCATGGCACTTGTATCAACCTTCCCTATTGAAGGGCGGACAGGAGGTTAGTGCCATTATCGCACACAACCATTCCTGGCTTAAGCTTCTATGGCGTGAACCACCTCTGGGCATGCCCCTGCAGAGCTGAAAGAATTTCTGGCTCTTGTTCCATAGACAGACCAGCTGCAGCACTGCATGGCGTCTTTTAGCCTGACTCACTGAATGGGCCCTTTGTACGATTAAAGGGGTACAGGTGGTTCATAGGACAATCCAACAGAGGAGGACATAGAGGATTAGGAGAAGTGGAGCTGACAGATCTTGCATCATCGCCACCAGCTGTATGGAGACGTGGCAGCAAAACAAGCTCCAGCACTGAGCCCTGTCCTGCATTCATCTTAGTTGCAAGCAGAGTTACCCAGTGTGCTGTGAACTAAATATATTGTCCCTGATCCTGCTTGCTGGACAACGCATCAGCAGTAAGGTGGACCTTGCAGGTGAATGGCAAAACATTGCCTTCCACGTGATGGTACAGAACTGAAATTGACTTACATGCAAAGAAATCACTGGAGCCAACTTGGCAATACACGGCAGCTGGGGAAACATGACTACCAATTTGTTGTTTATCAGTGTTCTCCCCTCTCTGTAGGCTCATGTTACTCTCTTCTTCTACCTCAGAACCAACATCAGAATCAAGTAATGTCTGTGTACCCTCAAGATGTAAGTGCCTGATGCTGTGTGCAAATAATTCAGCTGACTCCTACATGCATGATGCTGGGGCTATAGCAGGAGTAGCCACTCTGGCTTCTGTGGTGGACTGTGGTGGACTGCACACTAGTGTCAGCTTGGGTTATAGAGGATGTGGGGGATGAGGATGGTTTAGTAAGCCAATTCACCACCTCCTCTACATGCTGTGGCTGGATAGTACAGGCAACACCACTAAACAGAGGTGCCCTGCCTGAGGACGGACCACATCCACCTTTGACTGTGGGCCCCCTCAAAGTGGCATGGGAATGTCTGCCTCTCCTTGCTTGCCTTCTGGAAATGAAAGGGTAATAAATACTGGGAAATGTGTAATTGGATGCACTTTATTCAATGAACAGTGGTGTTTGGTGAACTTTAAATTGCGGACTGATGCTGACAGAAATGTAAAAACTATAAATAAAATAAGTAAAAAGGGGCAACACCAAAGGGATTGGGGTGGCGGGGGTATGAGAAAATGAACTGTTGCACATTGTCAATGCTGGAATAACTGTATTATGTCGGAACAAAGTCTAATTCTGATATGTTTGCACATTGGAAAATGTTCGATATTCTCAATAAAACCTTTTCTGATTAAAAAAAAAAGAGCAACACTACTTTTATCATGTGGGGTGGACCTAGAGCACTGAGCCCTGATGGGAGAAAGTCATCATCACTTTGTCCAATTAGGGCTCTGACAGTGCTAATTGGAAAATCATTGCACCTGACCATCAGTCAGGTGCAAGGCTTCATCCAATTAGGGCCCTAGAATGCACTTTGAAGCATCCAATGCATTGAGGGGCGCTCAATAAATTAACATTTTGTAGAGCTACCCGCAAATTCAGGTGTTCAGTGAACGGGTGAACAGGCGATGTTCTGGACAGACTTTTGCTCAGCTCGAACTGTTTGCACAACACTAGCAGCCAGTGCATCTAAGGACAGATAAGCTAAAATATATTACATTTTTTGGTGAAGTTTAGATATGCTTTTACAATTTCATTTACAGGGCCACTTGCGTGTGAAATCTGTTATTGCAGTTCCAACCATCAAATACAATGGATCTTTACACCGAGCTTACAATTGACCTAATACAGTGAAAAAAGGTGGAACTGATCAACTGTTTTTAAATTGGTGTTGGGAGATGAAGAGCTTTCTGTTGTATTTGAGCGATAAGAAATGTCCCTCTCTTAAACAATGACACCACAAAGCTACTAATTCACTCCCACTATCTCTCGCCTTGACTATTGCAACTCCCTCCTAATTGGACTACCTTTATATAGGCTATCCCCCCTTCCGGCTGGGTTCACACTAGTGTGAATTGGATGCGGATTCCCCTCATCCAATTCGCAATAGCAGGAGATTGTGACAGGCTCTCTATGGAGCCAGTTTACACATCTTTGCAGCAGCTCTGGTGCGATTTTTTCACAGGGATCCTGTGCAGTTTGTGGTCCATTTCAGGTACGAATTCAGCCCAAAATTTGGACTGAAATCGGACTTGAAATGGTGAATGGGGATGCACTGGATCCCTGCTGTGAGCCGGAGCATACTGCGGTGTGAACCCAGCCTCAGTCCATCATGAATTCTGCTGCCAGACTCCACCATCTTACAACAGTTCTGTGTCTGCTACACCTCTCTACCAATCCCTCCAATGGCTTCTGCTGACCCACAGCTGAAATAAAATTTGGAATACTAACAACTTAGAAAGCCATACACAACTCTGCCCCCAGCTGCATCATTTACCTCCTCTCAAAAGAGCAAAAAAATGTTCTCTGCTTCTCCCAAGATTTGTTCTCTAGCTTCCTTGTCACCTCCTCCCATGCTCATCTCCAGGACTTCTCCAGAGGCTCCCCCATCCTCTGGAACTCCTTACCCTAATTTGTCTCACTATCTCCTACTCTATCCACCTTTTGGCCGATCCCTGGTAAACTGAATTTTTATGTTCCCTATAAGGCTATCCCCCAGTTATTACTTTTTATATCACTTGACATTTCCTTTTAGATTGTAGGCTCTAACGAATAGGGCCCTCTAATTCCTTTTGTATTGAATTGAATTGTAACTGTAATGTCTCCCTCCAGTTTGTAAAACACTGTGCCAACTGTTAGAACTATATAAGTCCTGTATAATACAACTGATAAATGGGAGCCCAATTAGTTACAATAAATCAAGATTAAACATAGCAATTTACAGTATTAATGTTCGCGAGCATTACATTCTTACCAATACATCTTTTCCTCATGGAAACATGTGTTAATGGATCAATTAGAAAAAAAAAATACTGGGCTTTTATCATTTTTATATATGTAACAGAATAGTATTTTTCTAGAGCAACAATTCTGCTTGCTTTGATAGGATTGTTAATTGTACAGTATTTGTACAGATTACGTTTAAATCTGTCATGCTAATTTAAAAAGTTAATTCTGAAATAAATCTGCTATAAAGGTGCAAGCCTTTCTGTTGTACGTTCATAACATATACAGTAGTTCTCAGAACTGTGAGGGCACAACAAGAATGAGTAGAATTTAAAGTGTGAGTCAATTAGCATTCTGTTTCAGCCATATAGGCCAATTCCAATCTCTTTTTAACAAAATGTAATAAACTCTACACATTGATACAGAGCTGAATGTAGTTCAACTCGACACTCGCAAACTGGGTCACACGGCACATAACGTGAGTAAACTGAGAAGCATTTTTACATGAACGCTTTTTTTTAATCTTTACTTTCTGAAGCCAGGATAAAAGTTGACCTACTTTTAGTTGGAGAGAAACTGGAGGATAGCAGATATAGATATATACAAGGAACATATCTATTTGAAGGGCGATTTATACATTGTTTCTCAAACATATTTTACATTTGTCTGAAGAAAATAGTTTTTTAGGTAATATTAAAAATTTACAACACGTGTACAGTTTGTGGCTTTGAAATGTTCACCTTTCTATTAAAGAAAGTACAAATCAAAGAATATTTGAAAAATAGCATCATAATTACTGAAGTTTCTATTGTCAGTCCTGTTTGAATCTTTTACTATAACCTATTGACGGCACTTGGGCTGATTTGCTAAAGGAAAATTTTCCACAATAAATTGTGTGAATATTTACTTCAATTATCCAATCATGTGCAATGCAAATTCCTGCTCTTTTGAATACAGAATCATGTGCAGATCGAATAAGCAAAGGGAATTTGTGTTTCATGTGATTTGATAGTTGAACTCAATTTGTTGTAGGAAGATTCTCAACTCCTTAAGGCTGCATTCACACAGGGGCGATCCGACGTGGCGCAACTTTGCTAGGCAATTGCAGCGCGACTTTCAGCGCGACTTCGGCGTGACTTACAACGTGACTTATGCCAGGCGACTTTGCCTGTGGCCAATCAGAGAAGGGAGGGAGGGGCTTGCCCCAAACATGAATTCTATTCTTTTCACTGTAAAGTCGCTTGCATTAAGATGTGGATCCGACTTGGAGGCGTCTTCCATTGATTTCTATGGGCAAAAGTCAGATAGAATTTGCCTTGAGTCGCGCAGGAACTTTTTTCTGAAGTTGGAGCGACTTAGTAGCGTACATTAAGAAGGCTCCCATTCATTTCAATGGGATTTCAGATGTCAAGCGTCTTGGGGTGACTTGAGGAGACTCAAGTCGGAGCGACAGTCGCCCCTGTGTGAATGGGGCCTTAGTGAATCAACCCCATGGGTGGGGTCTCGTACATGTGCAGCTATCTCACCTGCTAATGCCAGCTGTCGATGAGGCTCCATGCTTTTTTAATGCTTTTTATTGTCCTGGATCATGTCAGTACCTTGTGGTGTTTTTAACAATAAACGTGTACGAACAGTATTCACGCTATATGTGGTCATTCCTCTATGGCGGCTGTCTGAGTTGGATCCAAAGTTGGTGAAACCCAGTGGACCATACTGATTTCATTTAGAGACATCCGGAGGGGTCCATTATTTTTATGTGTGTTTGATCTCAGTGATTGGGGATCGCAACCATCTGGTAAGAGGCTTGATTATGGTGGAGGGCACGTGTGTATGGTGGAATTCCTTAACAATTCACATGGTTTGCCACCCAGTGGGATATATCATTATCTTGAGGAAAATCCACCCTTATCTTCTTTCCACTATATGCTTTTGTTGTTTTTGGCACATGGACCTGTTTCCATATTGAAATTTATGGACTATACAAATCACTGTTTGATTGTAAATTGATATATTTTTAATATTTTATTTCTTGCATAGTAACCAGAAGTGCACTCTTATTTATGTATATACAGTATCTCACAAAAGTGAGTACACCCCTCACATTTTTGTAAATATTTTATTATATCTTTTCATGTGACAACACTGAAGGAATGACACTTTGCTGCAATGTAAAGTAGTGAGTGCACAGCTTGTATAACAGTGTAAATTTGCTGTCCCCTCAAAATAATTCAGCATACAGCCATTAATGTCTAAACCGCTGGCAACAAAAGTGAGTACACCCCTAAGTGAAAATGTCCAAATTCGGCACAAAGTGTCAATATTTTATGTGGCCACCATTATTTTCCAGCACTGCCTTAACCCTCATGGGCATGACGTTCAGCAGAGCTTCACAGGCTGCCATTGGAGTCCTCTTCCACTCCTCCATGACGACATCATGAAGCTGGTGGATGTTAGAGACCTTGCACTCCTCCACCTTCCATTTGAGGATGCCCCATATATGCTCAATAGGGTTTTGGTCTGGAGACATGCTTGGCCAGTCTATCACCTTTACCATCAGCTTCTTTAGCAAGGCAGTGGTCATCTTGGAGGTGTGTTTGGGGTCATTATTATGTTGGAATACTGCTCTGTGGCCCAGTCTCTGAAGGGAAGGGATCATGCTCTGCTTCAGTATGTCACAGTACATGTTGGTATTCATGGTTCCCTCAATGAACTGTAGCTCCCCAGCGCCGGCAGCACTCATGCAGCCCCAAACCATGATACTCCCACCACCATGATTGACTGTAAGCAAGACACACTTGTCTTTGTACTCCTCACCTGGTTGTTGCCACACACACTTGACACCATCGGAACCAAATAAGTTTATCTTGGTCTAATCAGACCACAGGACATGGTTCCAGTATTCCATGTCCTTAGTCTGCTTGTCTTCAGCAAACTGTTTGCGGGCTTTCTTGTGTATCATCTTTAGAAGAGGCTTCCTTCTGGGACCACAGCCATGCAGACCAATTTGATGCAGGGCATATGGTCTGAGCACTGATAGGCTGACCCCCACCCCTTCAACCTCTGCAGCAATTCTGGCAGCACTCATACGTCTATTTCCCAAAGACAACCTCTGGATACAATGCTGAGCACGTGCACTCAACTTCTTTGGTCAACCATGGCGAAGCCTGTTCTGAGTGGAACCTGTCCTGTTAAACTGCTGTATGGTCTTGGCCACCATGCTGCAGCTCAGTTTCAGGATCTTGGCAACCTTCTTATAGCTTAGGCCATCTTTATGTAGAGCAACAAGTCTTTTTTCAGATCCTCAGAGAGTTCTTTGCCATGAGGTGCCATGTTGAACTTCCAGTGACCAGTATGAGAGAGTGAGAGCGATAACACCAAATTTAACACAACTGCTCCCCACAGTCACATCTGAGACCTTGTAACACGTAGGAGTCACATGACACCGGGGAGGGAAAATGGCTAATTGGGCCCAATTTGGACATTTTATTTTGAGGGGACAACAAATTTACACTGTTATACCAGCTGTACACTCACTACTTTACATTGTAGCAACATGTCATTTCTTCAGTATTGTCACATGAAAAGATATGATAAAATATTTACAAAAATGTGAGGGGTGTACTCACTTTTTTGAGATACTGTATATGTTTTCACAACACTTCTGGTATTCGGCGCAGAAACACACCTTTGTTTAAAAATCAACCCCATTGTCTCAGTTTATGAAGCTGTCAGGAATATTAATACACAAAATAGTGGATATTCTAAATGAGAACATCAATAATATGTATGTTCTCTGGGCTCTACCTTAGGCCATGTTTACACGTACTGCATTGACCTGCGTTTTACCTCACTGGTAGAACGCAGGTCACTATGTGGACACATAAAAAACATTTTTCTAGGTGTCTTGTTCACAACTCAATGCTGGTGCCATGTGCAGTACAGTAAGTTGTGTTAAAATGCTACATGTATGCATTTTAATGCAATGTAACGCACATCAACATATGTAAACGCACATCAACACAAGGACCCAAGCAGCAAAAGAATGTGACGTCAGAGTAAATAATCTTCAAGATGCATAGTAGTTTACTGCACATAAAAATGTGAATCAAAGCACGTCAACGGAAGGTATTGCACATCCATATTTTGAGCATTTGCATGCATTTTAATGCATATTTATGCGTGAACAGGCCCTTAAAGTAACACTCTATTAACTCCAGGAAAAGCAGTGAACCAAGTAGAAAACTAGAGGGATGAGAATTCTGGGAAATCCTATCTATAAAATGAGAATGGTTGTCATGGTTTCAAGAAAAATAAATTAGATTTTTTTGGCAGCTTTAGAAAATCATAACTGTATTGAATTAAATGGATTGGATAGCGACTGTATAATATTTTAAACAAAACTAGAGCTTAACTCTAGGCAAGCAAATAAAGACGCTGTAGAAATATATACATAGAGATAGTCTTACCTGACAAAGGTTCATAATTCTCTTAAATCACTCCTGTGAATCTCACACCTCTGCCTCACTACAAAACCTGGAAGATTGCTTAGCTACGGTATTTGCAAAGCTTCTTACAGCCCTTTCACACTGGGGCGAGTAGGGCGTTAGCGGTAAAGCGGCACTAGTTTTAGAGGTGCTTTACCCCTGTTATATCAGTGCTTTGGCGCTACTATTCGGGCAGCATCGGGTTGCTTTTAACCCCCAAGAAGCGGTTTTCAGTCGCTTCAAAGGCGCTGCTCATTCATTTCAATGGGCAGGGGCTGTCTGGGTGCAGTGTATACACTGCTCGCAAACCGGCATAAAGATGCTGCTTGCAGGACTTTTTCTAACTTCCTGCAAGCGCACTGCCCCAATGTATTGGGGGGCAGTTTTTAGGTGCTTTACAGGCGCTGTTTTAATTTGAAAACCACTCCAGTGTGAAAGGGATTCCACTTTAATATTTCAGTGAGCAGGCCAGAGACAAATTATGTCATCTGTCTGTTGTCTCTGGCCTGTTCATTGAAAAATTAAAGTGGAACTCTAGCCACAACATTTTTCAGTGTGGGAGACTGCAGTGTGGCAGAAATGTGTGGCTAACAAACCAGGCTGTACTGATCTTGTTGACTACCTCCACTATTCAACTCCATTATCTAATGTCTCCTCTTTCACAATACGCTCTTGCTGCTTCGTTTCAACCTATCTTCCCTAATCCAATTTTGCTACTCCTCCTCATAACCTGATCCCACCAAATACTGTCTGCTATCCAAGCCTGCATGGATAGCCCCCCTCCATATTTCAGTATCACTTCTCTACAAAAAAATGTATTTTTCCATCGCAATCTGGTCCTGCTGCCCTAATTCTTCCCCTCCTCCACAATTTTGCAGCCTATTCCTCCTCTTCTACACAATCACATTTTGATGTCCACCCTTCCCATGACAATTTTACTGTCATGCCTCATTCCACTTAACACATTTCCCAAGTCCTACTATATTCCTGAGTTCCGAGTCCTACTATATCTCACTGCCTCTCCTATACCTCTCCATTGCAGAAGATTTCTTTCTGATAATAGTGGAAGGGAGTATACTTCTGTCAGAGGGAGTATATTCCTATCCACTCTCTGTTATATTCCACAGGGTACTCCATACAATGGTGGAGGTAAGCATGGATTGTCACAAACAAGACACTGCAGGCACCATACAAAGGCATGCATAATAATATGAATGCCAACTGTGGTGTCTTGTTTGTGACATTCTGTGTTTAACTTAGGCCGGCCATACACAGAGCTAATTTCTTTCCTGCAACCATGGGTTGCATAACATAAATTTGCTTGATTCCCGTATAAACACAGGAATCTTCCCTGCAGGCCATTGTCTTCTCCCAGCAGGGGAAGCCATCCCCATTGGAAAAAGACTGTGATTATTTCTAATCACAGGTAAAACCTGGCATGCTGGTCGTACCGAAGTTGATAGATCGATCAACTTGGTACATTCAGCCTGCCCATACATGGTTTCAATCTTGGCTGGTTCTGCAGGACATTCGAATCGTGTATAGCCTGCCTTAGGGAGAAATTCTGCCATTGACAGATCACATGACCACCTGGCTATTTATTTACTAATTTTTATTATTAGCACTCCACTGTCTTTCTTGTGCTTCCTAAATATATATTATTTTTTTTAAAGCATCAGTACAGCACTTCTACCATGTAACATTAGTAACTTCTACCTTGAAAGTGTCAGAACTATTGTGTGTTTCAAACTGTACGGGTTGCAGAGACAAAGATTCGAGTTAGGTCAAGCTTTCAACCAAAGATATCCTGTGTTTCTCTCTCTCTGTTGGATGTATGTAAACAGGCTGTTTGCAGAACTGGGAACTTAAAAGTCAAGGACAAATATATTTTATGGTTGCTAAAGAGAATTTATTTGAGGGTCCTTGGACCAGTGATAAAACCCTAAAAACAGTAATCATCATCTGACTTTCCAAGGCTCTATGTATATTTAGGTAGGCTTATGGACGGAAGGGATAAGCAAGGCTAGTTATCCAATAACCAGCCATTTTCTCAGCTCTGAGAAAGATAAGCACAGAGCATGACCTCAAAGAATGAAACAATTTTTCCTGCAATAATTTCACCGGCTAAAGACATTAGTATAATATTAAGTCACTTCACAATTTCTATGTTGCAAATTATCAGAACTATCTGTGATATATGTAGCCATTGCTCCCTTGGGGGTTGCTGAATGCTGTTGTTCACCTGATCCCACTGCCCTCAGTCACTCTCTTTCCTCACATCCTGAGTCACAGAACAGGCTGGTACTTTGTTTTTGTGTTTTTTTCTTAGGGGATTGAACTTGGCTAGGGTAAGGATGATTATGGTATGCCCCTGTATCAACAGTTCTTTAATGGGACCTCTATATACATCACAGTATATACACTTTTCCTTCTTCACTCCAGCACTAACACTCCCTGCACGGTTACTCCTTGTTCCTCTCTCCAGCACAATCACTTGCTGCACAGTTAACTCCTTGTTTCCCTCTCCAGCACAAACACTTGGTTATGGCCTAACTAGCACATGGTGAGGCCGGTTGTAGTTTTATCATGACCTCACATGGCAGGCAGGGACCCTGGGCCCCCAAAGTGTAGCAAAGTACACATGTGCTAGCTAATATGAAGGACTACTGCCCCCAGCCCATCCTCTTCCAGGCCCTGCCAGCCCTCCTGGCTGCAACGGCCCTCTCCACTGCCACAGCGACACCTCAGTCCCAACTGGCTCTTGTACCCTTCTCAGACTGTCTCTCACCCCAATCTGCTCCGGTGTATTTCTTCCAGCTTTTCATGGAGTACATCACTCACCAACTCCTGTCACTTTTAGTTCCTCTCCTGGAGATCTCTCCTGCTGTCCTTCCCGCTTTACACTTAACATCACGCCTCACCACTTGACATTTTGATCATGCCAAGATGCAGCTCCACCATGACAAGATAACATTTTGGGAAAGCCAGCCATCTTAGGGGACTCTGGTAATGACCATTGTAAGCCAGCAGCTTTTGAGAATACGCATTATTGATTTTTTGTGATATTTAGATTATTATTCCCCTGATATAATAACCATTTTGGATTCTTCTTTAACCACTTAAGGACCAGCCACTGCACTTATACTGCAGTAAGGTGGCTCAATCCCACAAATCGCTGTAGGTGTATGCCGGCTTGTGAACTCGCTTTTGTGAGAGTGCTCCCAATGGCCAGCGGGGGAGAAAATGAGTGGGTCTGCCGGCCACCCATGATCATTTCCCGCAGTGACAGAAAGTAAAAATCACTGATTGCCACCATAACTATTAAAAAAAAGTAATAAAAATGCCATAAATCTATCCCCTATTTTGTAGACACGATAACTTTTGCGCAAAGCAAATTGCGATTTTTTTTTACCAAAAATATGTAGCAGAATACATATCGGCCTAAACTGATAAATACATTTGTTTTTTGGTTTTTGGAAATGTTTTATAGCAGAAAGTAAAAAAAAAATGTTTTTTTTTTTTCTAAATTGAAATTTATTTGTTTATAACTAGTGTTGAGCGAACCCGGACTGTAACGTTCGGACATTTCAAAAATCGTTCGGGTTCGGTCCGGGGTTCTGCTATTTTACTCCACGTGTTGAGAAGCTGCAGGGCAGCCAAAACTTTACAGGCTTGCAATGTCAGGCCCAAGCGAGTTGTGATCAATATTTGTTTATTTAAAGTTAAATCTTTTTTTTTTTTGTAAAAAAAAAATGAAAGACGATATTTTGTAAAGGTTTTTGGTTTTTTGTTTACATAAATAGTCAAATCCGGCTATACATAAGACGATGTATAAAAACCATTTTTTTTTAGCGTTAAACGAAACGCGTTTTCAATAGCACAGATGTTTTATCCCCTATCTAAATACCGTAAAAATAATGAAAAAAAATTATCAATACCACCGTTAGTCACTAAAAATGAAAGACAGTGACGCCCTTT
>BLSH010461312.1:254338-267927 GCA_018402905.1 Glandirana rugosa
CCACGGTCACGGCCTAGTCAACCTCTAGGCTCCTACTCCACATCCACCCCCCTTCCCATTTTTTTACTTGATTTTAATTTATTTTCCCTATCCCCATTTATTTGTATGGCATTTGCCCTAGTTTGAAGATGATTTTAGAACAGTTATATGGTTTCTCCCGTTAATTAATACTTTTCAGACACAGTTTGAAGATGATCCACATTCACCTCCATTTTTGCTTTTTTTATGTTTTTATTTTTTTTTAAATATTTAAAGTTATTTCCCTGTCCCCATTTTTTTGTAGGGCACTTGCCCTACCCTTACCCCCATTTTACTTCCTTTTGCAGCCCTCTGGGGCTTTCCAGGACTTTGCTACAGCCATTTTTGTGCCTAAAAGTTTGGGTCCCCATTGATTTCAATGGGGTTCGTTGTCCGTGCGATCGTTCGGGTTCCGTCCGGACCCGGACCCGGACTTTGTCCCGAAGTTCGGACGGACCAGCAGAACCCGAACGTCCAGGTGTTCGCTCAACTCTATTTATAACGCAAAAAATAAAAACCACAGAGCTGATCAAATACCACCAAAAGAAAGGTCTATCTGTGGGAAAAAATTGTCAGTGAAAGCGACACAGTGCCGTATCGCAAAAAAAGGCCTGGTCAGGAAGTGGGTAAATCCTTCCGTGGCTGAAAATTTCTAAATTTTATCATCTTTTGTTCGGCGCTATAGTAGCGTACCATTTTTACATAGTTTAACCCTTGCTCTTTCTGCAGAGGGGTAACTGTTGGCTGCGTAAATGGCAGACCTTTTTTCTGATAGTTAATTGTATATGTATATATATATATATAGTTATTGTGTCCATAGAGAGAAATTAATCCTTTCGTTCCATTTATATTGTATCAAAACCCATTAGCAAGTGTTGCATTAAAATTTGTATTTTATGTACTATTTTTATTTATGTACATCCATGATCTAACTATTTATTGTGAATACGTGTCTAGTGAAATAATATTCCATATTTAGTCTGTATTCATATTGTTTGATCTGTGTTTTTAAAAAAGAAATCTGCCAATTGGTAAAACTACTCATTATAATTATCATTAAGGCAATTGCTGGTGTCAAACGCACAACAAAAGGTCAGTTGGTTGTGTTTTTCTAGCAGACAAAGGTTCCTGGTCCTCCTCTTGGTCCAAAATAGTATGGAGAATGCTTGTTTCAGCACTCAAAAAGGAAAATCAAGTGTGGATAAATACATTCTGATTTAAAAGAATATCTAAACTAAATTGTGTGTTTTCTTGGAGTTCTTTTTCCTTACACCCACTATTTCTTACAGAAAAATGTGAATAGCAGACCCCCATTGTCTTAGTCATTTCATGACCAGTGTAAAAAAAAAATCCTCACAACTTTTGAGAACATGGCATCTAACAATAAACACCCATAATAAACAACTCCTACTGTCCTGTTTAGTTTAGAATTTTGTCAAACTAAGCATTTTTTAATGCAATTACCAAATGGTACTATTGATTGTGGACCCATCACAAACAAGAATCATGTTATAAATTAGCCAGTAAGCAATCATTTATCATTGTTATGGCTGCTTTAAACTAATGGAGCCTTTTTCAACCAGTGATCCAGAGGTTTAATGGGGTTCTTAGAGCAGTGCAAATGGATTTCCTTGCTAACGTGGCCTGCATAGGTTTCACACTGAGCAGAGCAAGTAGTTTAATACCAGTGGAGCCTTTCCTCCTGTTTTTCTGATGGGTAGCCTCTGACATTGATGGTAATTTTCGTTGTCTATAATGTGAGCATTCTTCCTTTTACCAACCAATGTAAGCAGCCATTACAATGACCACCAATGCAAACATGCAGCTGGTGTTGTTCTCAATGTACTGGGATGTTTTACACACTGACCACCATTGTAATGAAGCACTACACTGACAACACATGTAAGGGGACTTTTCTACCCTGGCCACGAATGCAATTGACCCTCACCCCCCCTTCTTTTCAAAAAATCCAGAGCAAGGGATGCTGAAAAACAGTCAGTTTTTGTTTCAAATGTGCTAGGCATGCCAGGTTCCTTATTGTTTTATTTATTATCTACAATGTAATTAGTGGGGGTTTCCTTAGTTGGCTATCCTGGGATCTGGATATTATTTCCCCCAAGGTAAGAAAAATGAGAAATTCTGAGACATTAGCAAAATAGCAAAGTGACTTTTTTATTTATCCACTTTCCGGCCGCCGTATAGCAAAATGACGGCCGGAAAGTGGTTACGTTATCCTGACTGGGCGTCATATGATGTCCAGCAGGATAACAAGCTAGGGGGCATGCAGAACGGTGATCTGGGTTGATGCGTGTCCTTAGGACATAGTCCATCCCTGATACCATGTGATCGGCTGTGTCCAATCACAGCCAGTTACATTTGTCATCAGTGGGGTATGCGTGGGGTAGGCGCGCACTGTGGTGATCGGGGATGGCGTGTGTCCCTTGGTCAGGGTAAACAGCCAATGAAACCTAGAGGTGCCACTTCAATGTTGGGCCTCTATATGTGGCCAGGCCATGGAAAAGTCTCACACATGTGGTATCGACATACTCAGGAGTAGCAGAATGTATTTTGTGGTGTCATTTTTTCTATGTACATGCTATGTTTTGGAAATATCTTATAAATGGACAACTTTGTGTAAAAAAAAATGTTTTCATTTTCTTTCCACGTTTTCCAAGAATTTGTGGAAAAAGATGAACCGTTCAAAAGACTCATAATGCCTCATAAAATGTATGTTGTGTTGTTTGCTTTCCAAAATGGGGTAATTTTGTGGGCATTTCCATTGTCCTGGTGCTCCAGGGCCTTCAAAAGTGTGATAGGTCTTCATGAAATTAAATGTGTAATTTATGCTCCTAGAATGCCTGGAAGTGCTCCCTGCATATTGGGCCTCTGTATGTGGCCAGGCTGTGTTAAAGGTCTCACACATGTGGTATCACCCTACTCAGGAGGAGTAGCAAAAATATATTGTGGGGTGTAATTGCAAGTATGCATATGCTGTGAGTGAGAAATAACTTGTTAATATGACAATTTTGTGTAAGAAAAAAAAATCTTAATTTTCCTAAGAATTGTGGGAAAAAATTACAACTTAAAAAACTCACCATGCCTCTTACTAAATACCTCGGACTGTCTACTTTCCAAAAAGGGGTCATTTGGGGGGTATTTGTACTGTCCTGGCTTGTTAGTGTCTCAAGAAATGAGATAGGTCATCAATACATCAGGTGCGATCAATTTTCAATGATTTTCAAAGATTGACACCATAGCTTGTAGACTCTAAAACCTTCATGCAGACTAAATAATATACTCTAATTTGGGTTATTTTTACCAATGATATGCAGCAGTATACATTTTGGCCCAAATTTATGAAGAAAAATGACTTATTTGCAAAATTTTACAAAAGAAACTAAAGAAAGTGTTTTTTTTTTTATATATATCTTATGTCTTTTTTTGCTTATATCACAAAAAAATAAAAAAAAAAACAGAGGTGATTAAATACCACCAAAAGAAAGCTCTATTTGTGTGAAAAAAACGATAATTGGTCTGGGCAGGAAGGTGTATAAGTGCCCTGTATTGAAGTGGTTAATAGTACCCATATTGTTTTACTGCATTTTGATGATAATCTTTTGCAGACCTTTATACAGTCCAACAACTGTGCTGTGAGTTGTGAGATTAGGCATTGAAGCATTTGACACTGGTAGCTTCTCAAAAGGGCAACTGTAGGGTGACTATCATGATGGGCTGGTGGGGTGAGAGAAACAAGGGAAAGCAACTGTCTGAAAACAAAAATAGACTGTTGCCATTCTTGCATCCCCATTAAATTACCAACATGCTGTACAATAATAAGACAACACAGAACTTCCTTTCCCCTAGATGCAGGATGCCACCAATTACACATAACAGGCTTGTGAGAGACCCACACTCTTAATGCTTGTGGTCTGTAAACCTTGTACCCAGGCTTTTGCAGAATGCACACACGTTATCTATCAGGTAAAAGTTTACATTACAGATATACCACACTATTAATATACTGATATATGATACATGGCGAATGCAACCATACAGCAACAGGCTGAGACATATCGCATTTGTGAGATCACTTTTTTTGAGCATTCAGAATTAAAGGAGGATGCACAAACAGACTTCAGACATTGGATAATGTTCAAACATGAAGCCAGCTTTAGGCCTCATTAACATGTGTGCTTACACCCATAGTCTGTGAATGGGCTGTGTCTTTAAGTGGCTGGAGCCATCTGGTGCTGCTTGCAGGCAGCCCATTCATGTCTATGGGAATGCAGTGACTGGAAAGACACAACCGCTCATGCCAATTTGACAGCTGTTTGTGTGCAGGTAAGTGGCCACAAATGTTTTCACCGGCACCTGCGATGGGATGAGCGGCCATGCCCATGCTGCCCATGTAGCTGCTACGTTCCCATAGATATGGATGGGCTGCCTGCACACAACACTTCGTGGCTCCAGCCACTTAAGGACACAACCCATTCATGGACTACGGATATATGTAAATGAGGCCTTATCATACCAAGTTGCAGTTAGTAAAATAAACAAAATAAACAGAAATGAAATCTTAGCTGATCAGGCAATAACTAAAAATGTTCAGGTACCTTACTATCTGCTAATGGGCTAGACCCAGCCAGCTCCAAAAACTCAAGTTTCCAGCAACTTTACTCTTGTCTTCATTGGTTCTCACAGGTTAGATTCCTGCGCCTCGTGACAGAGATCTCTGCTACAAGCTATTCAAGAATCTCAGCTATGGTTTTCATAGTCCTGGGTGGCATAAAGTTTAAAGTCAGAGAACAGATGGAGAAAAGGAGTAGTTGGAGTAGTTCCAATCCTACTCAGGCAGCAACACTAGGTCCAGTTGTATTACTTTTGCTTGAAAGCTGATTACTTTCCCTTGAATACCAGGACATTTATAAATGTACATTGGTCGACAAGCGATTGATTTCTTACATAGGTAATATAGAGGTTGCTTAGCTTAGTGGGGGTGAGCGTGTTTAATGAGTTTGCATTAATCCAACTCTGTTTAAGGGCTTGGCTGCCCACATTTATAGCAACAACGAAAAAGAAAGTTCAAACAAAGTTGCCCATTCAGGGGGTTTTCTCTAACCTTATAAGAAAAAAGTTCAATCAGCAGCACTGCTGCTCTTGGCACTGGTCACTTACACAGGCTCCTCAGGCTCACTCAACCTTTTTTTTGTAGCACCGAACTACACAGACCCACTCCTGGCTTCTCAATATGATTTATCCTGACACCCTTGGCTTTTCCACTCTTCCAAGACTTACAGGCTCCCTCCAGTCACCTGGACTTGCTAGTTGCCTGAGCTCTCTCAGTCCTGCAGGCTCACTTAGCTGTCCCAACTCTCCCAGTCCTGCAGTTAAGAAGTCTCTCCAAGATGGAATCTTGTTTCCTGGGTGGATCACCTCTCCTTGCTGGAGCACACACCTATCTCCAAACAAGGGCCCTGAGCTAAGGGCCACTCATGTCTTATAATGAGTGTGTACCTAAACACATACACAGGTTGCAGGTCTCCAGTAAGACTTGGAGACATGATTGAGGGCTTTGTCCCACCTAAGACACTTTGAAGCCTTCAAGCTCCGGGCACTGGTCCAGGATTACCAAACCTGGAGAAAGCTGTAAAAACAGTTTTCTCAGCTCATACATACGCTGTAATATTCTGGAGCTTTGCACTCTGCCTTTGTGCACATCCTGTGTGTCTTCTGCTTATCCTCACAAAGTGACAGGGCCTAGCACTGTCACACATTTGACAGAAAAAAAAGGAAAACAGTTACAAAAGATGAACAAATAGGCAACACAGGTACTGAAAAGAAAAGTGATACAAACTACAGTAAAATTGCCAAAGTATTTTTTTCTTCTGAAGGCTCTGGAAGAAACATTTAGATCATATCCCAGTTAGCAAGTGGATTCTTACTAGGAACAATGAAGAATTTCAGATCTGAGCTATATACTGTTTGAATTCAAAGTAGTATACCAACCCCTAACCTGTCCAATGAGAAACAAGAGGATGGTGGTATCGTCCTAAACTAATTTTCCAGGGGGCTGAATTGAAATGAGCTGAAATTAACAGATTACTTCTTTAACACAAATGAGGTTTGTTTATTGTATTATGACAGAGGGACTATAATACAATAGCCCAGTAAAGGGATTGAGGAGTCTTAAGCCTTATACACACTACTATTTTTTTTTTTCATTCAACCCAGCGTGTTGAACGAAAACTAAAACCTGACAGCTCAGGTTGGAGTCGCTGTACTAACAGTGTGATGTTAGCACAGCAATGTTCCGTGCTGAGCTATTGTGTTCTGACCCCCCATCAGAACACTCCAGTCAGCTCTCTCAGCTATTGACTGAGAGCACTGTCTGGGAGCTGGTTGGCAGATCTTTTTTGGACATGAGCCTTCAACAGAAGCCGGCTGTATGGCATTCTGCATGTGTTCATTAGGCTTTTTATATGACCGGTCTGGTAGTCTAAAGGTGGCCATATATGGATTTAAATTCCACTGAATCAGCAAGGGCTGGCCAAATTTCAATATATGTATGGGCAGGCTGGTTGTACAAAAGTTGATCTACTGGTTGACTTCTGTACAACCATACAGTTAGGCCTTTCTAGAACAATCAGTGCTGGTGCTTATAGCTGGCAATGCTGATCAGTGTGTTTTGTCAGCAGTGGGGAAGACTCCTTGCCGTCAGAACACAATAGCACAGCAGAAGTGATTCCTCCATTCCATTGGCTCCAGCTGTTGTCAGTCACAGCCAGTGAGCCAATGAGAAGGCAGAGGGGATGGGGCCAAGCCACGGTTTTGTGTGTGAATGGACATGCAGAGTAGTGGTTCAAGTGTGCGGATGTTTGGGGCCCCCGCAACAAGCTGCTTGCTCTGGGAGCACTTGGCAGGAGGGAGGGGCCTGGAGTGCTGCCGGGGGACCCAAGAAGAGGAGGATCCAGGTTGCTCTGTGCAAAACTATTACACAAGCAGGTAAGTATAAAATGTTTGTTATTAAAAAAAAAAAAAAAAAAAAAAAAACAACAAGCCTTTACTATCACTTTAAGCTGTCTTATTCAGATATATGGTCACCAAGTTTTAACACATTTGTGGCTGGTGACTATGACAGTGACTGTACTTATACAGTGACTTATATGTTCTTATTCAAATATGTGCTGGTTAGAAGCTTTATTATATTCCCAGTGTACTATGCAAACTTCAGTTTTTCTTGACTATCTACAGTCAGGTCCATAAATATTGGGACATCGACACAATTCTAATATTTTTGGCTCTATACACCACCACAATGGATTTGAAATGAAACAAACAAGATGTGCTTTAACTGCAGACTTTCAGCTTTAATTTGAGGGTATTTACATCCAAATCAGGTGAACAGTGTAGGAATTACAACAGTTTGTATATGTGCCTCTCACTTTTTAAGGGACCAAAAGTAATGGGACAATTGGCTGCTCAGCTGTTCCATGGCCAGGTGTGTGTTATTCCCTCATTATCCCATTTACAAGGAGCAGATAAAAGGTCCAGAGTTAATTTCAAGTGTGCTATTTGAATTTGGAATCTATTGCTGTCAACTCTCAATATGAGATCCAAAGAGCTGTCACTATCAGTGAAGCAAGCCATCATTAGGCAAAACAAACCCATCAGAGAGCTAGCAAAAATATTAGGTGTAGCCAAATCAACTGTTTGGAACATCCTTAAAAAGAAAGAATGCACCGGTGAGCTCAGCAACACCAAAAGACCCGGAAGACCACGGAAAACAACTGTGGTGGATGACCGAAGAATTATTTCCCTGGTGAAAAAAACACCCTTCACAACAGTTGGCCAGATCAAGAACACTCTCCAGGAGGTAGGTGTATGTATGTCAAAGTCAACAATCAAGATAAAACTTCACCAGAGTGAATACAGAGGGTTCACCACAAGATGTAAACCATTGGTGAGCCTAAAAAACAGGAAGGCCAGATTAGAGTTTGCCAAACAACATCTAAAAAAGCCTTCACAGTTCTGGAACAACATCCTATGGACAGAAGAGACCAAGATCAACTTGTACCAGAGTGATGGGAAGAGAAGAGTATGGAGAAGGAAAGGAACTGCTCATGATCCAAAGCATACCACCTCATCAGTGAAGCATGGTGGTGGTAGTGTCATGGCGTGGGCATTTATGGCAGCCAATGGAACTGGTTCTCTTGTATTTATTGATGATGTGACTGCTGACAAAAGCAGCAGGATAAATTCTGAAGTGTTTTGGGCAATATTATCTGCTCATATTCAGCCAAATGCTTCAGAACTCGTTGGATGGCGCTTCACAGTGCAGATGGACAATGACCCGAAGCATACTGCGAAAGCAACCAAAGAGTTTTTTAAGGAAAAGAAGTGGAATGTTATGCAATGACCAAGTCAATCACCTGACCTGCATCCGATTGAGCATGCATTTCACTTGCTGAAGACAAAACTGAAGGGAAAATGCCCCAAGAACAAGCAGGAACTGAAGACAGTTGCAGTAGAGGCCTGGCAAAGCATCACCAGGGATGAAACCCAGCGTCTGGTGATGTCTATGCATTCCAGACTTCAGGCTGTAATTGACTGCAAAGGATTTGCAATCAAGTATTAAAAAGTGAAAGTTTGATTTATGATTGTTAATCTGTCCCATTACTGTTGTAATTCCTACACCATTCACCTGCTTTGGATGTAAATACCCTCAAATTAAAGCTGAAAGTCTGCAGTTAAAGCACATCTTATTTGTTTAATTTCAAATCCATTGTGGTGGTGTATAGAGCCAAAAAAATTAGAATTGTGTTGATGTCCCAATATTTATGGACCTGACTATATGTAGGTACATACAAAACAATGACATTTTATGCAGTAAGGTTTGTGTGATTTTACCTACAGTATGCTGTTTAATCTACCTTTTATTCAACGTTCGGTTTTAGAAGACTTTTCTATGGACATTTTTAACACTGGCTTTCATGCTGGCTTTAACTGCATGCTTTTATGTGACCCTTAAGTTATTTTTATTACTCTCTGGGTTATATGTGTTGCTTTAGCTGATTTTTGCTGGAGTGTGAAATTAACTGCTTGACTTCATTCATGTTCACACTTCAGTTAATCGTGGCCTTTACATCTGTTCATATACATAAGTAAGAAAATTACATGTTCTAAATAGTATAAAAAGAACCCAATTTGTTATGTTTCCCAAAGTGCTTATATTTTAAAGGCCCACAATGGGTAAAATCAATAATCACTAGTCTGTTAGGGACATATATAACTTGCACTAATTTTAGTCCTATTTACCATTTAGAGCAGATGATCCCTCAAGTAATCATCCAGAGGGACTGGACCCTTTTTAATGTTCTATTTCTAACAGGGTAACCAGTTCCCTCACTGCCCCAAATAGAGCTTAAATTGTATATGAAGTCGATATGTTTTTGGATAAAGTGGGGAAGAGTTAGAAGCCGAATCAGGTTTTTATTACTGTTTATGTTTTCATTAGAGAGATTTGCCTTCTCTATTTACCATAGTAGTCATTATAACTTGGACTACACTGAGGGGAGAAAAAAAACACGTTGAGTGTCACTAGAAGAGCAACAGAGAGAAACTCTTCCAGTAGGGACACCTGTTTTGCTGACAACTTTCTAAGAGGAACATTTTCTTTACTTTGGAGAAATTACCCTTTCATGTTTGTTGTGTCTAAATGACACAAGGTTAAAGGAAATCTCCCAAATAGGCCGCAGATAGCAAAAAAAAATTAGGAATATATCCAAACTGAAAAACTATTTTGGCTTTAGATATACTAAACTATACAAAGTGTTCACCAACAGCTAACTCACAGCCAGATTTCTAATCCATCTACAGTAGGTCCTGGCACCATTTTTCTTTACTGCATTCGAAGCAATTAAATTTGGTCAAGAATAGAGTTGAGCGAACCCGAACTGTAAAGTTCGGGTCCGTACCGAAATTTCGGGCGTCCGTGTCCCGAATCCGAACCCGAACGTTTGAGAAAAAGTCCGGGTTCGGGTTCTGGGTTCTCATATTTTATCACGCATGTTGAATAGCTGCAGGGCAGCCAATCAACAAGTGTTTCACTGGTTTTCCCTAGAAGCCATCACAGCCATGCCTACTAATGGCATGGCTGTGATTGGCCAGTGCATCATGTGACCCAGCCTCTTTATAAGCTGGAGTCACTTAGTGCTGCAGTCACCTGCTCTCTGAGACCCTGACTAGTGTAGGGAGAGGATGCTGCCGGCTCTGTGAGGGACAGATTGCAGATATATATAATAACATCTCATCAATCTGATTGTGGACTAGGTAGAGACTACTACTACTGCTTTGGGGGACAGATTGCAGATCTCATCCTGCATTACAGAACGATCTGCTTTGAGGGACAGATTGCAGATCTCATCCTGCATTACAGAACTATCTGACTGGACTAGGTAGCGTCTACTGCTTAGAGGGACAGATTGCAGATCTCATCCTGCATTACAGAACGATCTGACTGGACAAGGTAGAGTCTATTGCAGATCTCATCCTGCATTACAGAACGATCTGACTGGACTAGGTAGAGTCTATTGCAGATCTCATCCAGCATTACAGAAGGATCTGACTGGACTAGGTAGAGTCTATTGCAGATCTGATCCTGCATTACAGAACGATCTGACTGGACTAGGTAGAGTCTATTGCAGATCTGATCCTGCATTACAGAATGATCTGACTGGACTAGGTAGAGTCTACTGCTTAGAGGGACAGATAATTGTTCTAAAATCATCTCCTACTCCTATAGGGTCAGGTTCCTGCTGTTGCTGTAAGGGACAGATTATTGTTCTATAATCATCTCCTAGTTCTAAATGGAGAGGTTCCTGCTGGTCCTGTAAGGGACAGATAATTGTTCTAAAATCATCGCCTACTCCTATAGGGTCAGGTTCCTGTTGTTGCTGTAAGGGACAGATTATTGTTCTATAATCATCTCCTAGTTCTAAAGGGAGAGGTTCCTGCTGGTCCTGTAAGGGACAGATAATTGTTCTAAAATCATCTCATAGTTTTATAGGTTCCTGCTGCTCCTGTAGAAGAAGAAGAATTTATTATTCATTTTTTTTGTATTAATAAATACTTAAATAGTGCTGCATAGTACATTTGTGGGCAGAATGAGGAGTACGTCAAAGAAGGGACGTGGTCGTGGTGCTGCTGGTGCTGCCAGTGTTGGTGGTGTTGGTGAAGCTCCTGTTGGAAGGAGAGGACGTGGTCGATCTGTGCCAGCTACACGCATGAGTGAAACACCTTCCTCAGGTACGAGTAGCTGACAGAACCTTCAATGTTATATGTTAGGCCTGAATGCCGCTCAACGAATGGTGAGGCCAGAACAAGTACAGGCGATAGTAGATTGGGTGGCTGACAATGCCTCCAGTTCCTTCACATTGTCTCCCTCCCGGTCCCTTGATGAAAACTCAGAGTTGGCACCTGAACCCCATGGTCATCTGTCTTTCACCTCAGCCCCTTGTAAATTAGTCAAGCTGTCTGAGCCCAAAGTCATGCAAGAGACTCTTATGCTTTTTGATGACTCTCCTGGTGTGCTTTCCATGGGCCATCCACATAGCCCTGCCCCAGAAGTGGAAGACATTGAGTGCACCGATGCCCAACCACTTCTGTTGCAGGATGAGGACATGGAAACACCAGCGCAGCACGTCTCTGATGATGACGAAACACAGGTGCCAACTGCTGCAGCTTTCCTCAGTGTGCAGGCTGACAAGGAGGGTAGTGGTGAAGGGTGGGTGGAAGATGATGTTGAGGAGAATGATGAGGTCCTAGACCCCACATGAAATGAAGGTCATGCAAGTGACGTGTGCAGTTTGGAGGAAGAGGGGGTGGTCGCACAAAGGCACCAGCACAGGAAAAGAGGAAGCAGGTTGCAAAAGCGGAGCGAGCGTCCCCTAGACAGTAGGCCTGCTACTACCCACCGCACCCAGGGACCTAGCACACCAAAGGCAGCTCAAAGGCATTCCCCCGCGTGGCAGTTTTTCAGACAATGTGCTGACGACAAGACACGAGTGATTTGCACGCTGTTCAATGATAGCCTGAGGCGAGGCCTAAATGTTCTAAACCTGAGCACAACCTGAATGATCAGGCATCTAAATTCAAGGCACAAGCTGCATTGGAATAATTACCTCAAAATCCAAGAAAGGTCTCAGCCTCCACCTGCTTCCTCTTCTGCTGCTGCCTTGGCCTCTTCCTCCAGCTCTACAGTGACAGTGTCTGATGCCACCCAGCAAACAGAGCATGTGACAGCACCGCCACCGTCCCCAAGCATTTTCAAAGGGTCCCATGGAAGCTTACAGCTCTCCATCTCCCAAACACTGGAGAGAAAGAGGAAGTACCCCTCTACCCACCCGCGATCCCTGGCCCTGAATGCCAGCATTTCAAAATTCCTGGCCTTTGAAATGCTGTCATTCCGTCTGGTGGACACGGACAGTTTTAAAAACCTGATGGTGGTGGCTGTCCCACAGTATGTGGTTCCCAGCCACCACTACTTTTCCAGGGGAGCCATCCCTTCACTGCACAAACAAGTGGGGGACAAGATCAAGTGTGCACTGTGCAACACCATCTGTGGCAAGGTCCACATAACCACTGATACATGGACCAGTAAGCACGGGCAGGGACACTATATCTTGCTAACTGCATACTGGGGAAATGTAATGGCGGGTGGGCCTGAGGCAGATAGCAGTTTGGCGCATGTCCTTCCGCCACCCAGGATTGCAGGGCATTTCTCTTTGCCTCCTGTTGCGCTTCCTCTTCCTCTACCACCTCCTCTTCCGCTCAGCGTAACACCTTCACCACCAACTTCAGCACATCCAGGGGGAAAAGACAGCAGGCTGTTTTAAAACTGATATGTTTGGGGGATAAACCCCACACTGCGCAGGAGCTGTGGATGGGCATTGAACAACAGACCGATGAGTGGTTGTTGCCACTGAGCCTCAAGCCCGGCCTGGTGGTGTGCGACAATAAGTGAAATCTCGTAGCGGCTCTGGGCCTAGCCGGTTTGACGCACATCCCTTGCCTGGCGCATGTGCTGAATTTGGTGGTACAGAAATTTCTAAAAAACTACCCGGATATGTCAGAGCTGCTGCATAAAGTGCGGGCCGTCTGTGCGCACTTTCGGCGTTCTCACCCTGCTGCTGCTCACCTGTCTGCGCTGCAATGGAACTTCGGCCTTCCCGCTCACCACCTCCTATGCAACGTGCCCACAAGGTGGAACTTCACCTTGCACATGCTGGAGAGACTGTGCAAGCAGCAGCAGGCAATAGTGGAGTTTCAGCTGCAGCACGCACGGGTCAGTCGCTCTGCGGAACAGCAGCACTTCACCACCAACGAGTAGGCCTCCATGCGAGACCTGTTTACCGTAACACTTCGGGTCATGATGGAAGAGGATGTGGCACAGGAGGATGAGGAGGAGGAAGAGGGGTCATTTCCACGGTTATCAGGCCAGTCATTCACAAGTGGCTCGGAGGGTGGACCACGTCCTTGGGTGGGAGGCTCGGTGAACACTTACTGACCGGACT
>BLSH010461312.1:270457-291362 GCA_018402905.1 Glandirana rugosa
CCCGCCACAACTAACAGCACCACCAGCTGATAGGCAACGTCTTAGCAGGAGGCAGCATTTCAGCAACATGGTGGAACAGTATGTGTGCACACGCCTACACGTACTGACTGATGGGTCTGCCCCATTCAACTTCTGGGTCTCCAAATTGGCCACATGGCCTGAGCTTGCCCTTTATGCCTTGGAGGTGCTGGCCTGCCCTGCAGCCAGTGTATTGTCTGAACGTGTGTTTAGCATGGCAGGGGGACAGAGACAAGCGCAGCCGCCTGTCCACAGCCAACGTGGACAAGCTAACCTTTATTAAAATGAACCAGGCATGGATCCCACAAGACTTGTCTGTACCTTGTGCAGAATAGACATTTAGACCAGCCTCACACAGCCATTGGTATACTTGTTTTTTTGAATATGCCTCAATATTTTGGGGGCTACCCCAATTAGAAAAAAAAAAAACCAAACAACACAAAGTGTTGACTACCTCCTCCTCCACCACCGCCACTTCCACCTACACTGCCACGGTCACGGCATAGTCAACCTCTAGGCTCCTACTACACATCCACCCCCCCTTCCCAATTTTATTTTTATTATTTGATTTTAAGTTATTTTCCCTATCCCCGTTTTTTTGTAGGGCACTTGTCCTACTCTTACCCCCATTTTACTTCCTTTTGCAGCCCTCTAGCACTTGCCAGGACTTTTTTACAGCTATTTTTGTGCCTAAAAGTTCAGGTCCCGATTGACTCCAATGGGGTTTGGGGTCCGGGGTCAAGTTCGGGTAACGTTCGGTACCGAACCCAAACTTTTTTGTGAAGTTCGGCCGGACCCGCCAAACCCGAACATCCAGGTGTTCGCTCAACTCTAGTCAAAAACTATCCAAGACTGTGATTATATAAAAATTATCAACAAGCTACAGTTGAGGTCATTCCCTTCTTCCTATCCCTTTTTGGCCAGCTCCATGTCCACTGTGCAATTTAGTTAGAGTATATGTCTGGGGTAAAAAAATTCAGTACATCTCTGCAATACATGAACATTACCTCATTTTTATCTCTGCTTCTAAAGCCTTGTTTGGGCTGTCAACAAAAAGCCTTTGCTGCACAGATATCATTACCACAATAGCTCTGCCTTCTGACCTTTCCCTGCCACTCTTTGTCCCATTTCACATACATACCTTGATTTCTTTCCCAGCAAATTAATAATGCTGCCTTGACTCCCAAGAGACTGGCAACACACTGTTTAAAAGTGAAAGCAACCTTGGGAGATGCAGCTGTGATGGTGTTTCTTGGTGAATTGGAACTGAACTTCGAGAAGCTGCACCTGCAAACATTTTATAAGCCTGGGGATGTTGTCACAGAAGTAGTAAAATATGTTTTTCACTACAGGAAAAGGTAAAAGAAAATAAATAGTTTGGGGAATATAGTCTATAAATACATATTAAGCCTTACTGGGTATATTAAAGCAATATTATAGTCTTATTTTTTTAATAACAAACATGTTATACTTACTAGCTCTGTGCAAGAGTTTTGCACAGAGCAGCCCTGATACTCCTCTTCTCGGGTCCCATGCTGACACTCCTGGCCCCTCCCTCCTGCCCGGTGCCCTCACAGCAAGCAGCTTGCTCTGGGGGCAACCAAGCAGGCGCGCTCCCAAACCGCAGTTCTGTGTCCATACACTCGGGGCCATGGCTTGGCGCCACTCCCTCCATCTTCTGATTGGCTCACTGGCTGTGATTGACAGCAGCGGGAGCCAATGGCTCCCACTGCTGCCAAAAGCTAACCAGGAGTGCGAGTCCCCAGAGAGGCAAGGCTCTTGTGCATATCGCTGGATTGAGAGGGGCTCAGGTAAGTATTAGGGGTGCTGGGGGGGCTGCTGCACACAGAAGGTTTTTTACCTTTGTCCATAGAATGCATGAAGGTAAAAATCCTTGTGCCTTTATAACCACTTTAAATTCCTATTAAACCACTCCAATACAGGACGTTTATTCCCCCTTCCTGCCCACACCAATTTTCAGCTTTCAGCACTCTCACACTTTGAATCTCAATTACTCTCTCATACTACACTGCACCCAAACAAAATTTTTATCATTTTTTTTCTCACAAATAGAGCTTTCTTTTGGTGGTATTTAATCACCACAGGATTTTTTATTTTTTGCAATATAAGTGAAAATTTTGAAAAAAAAAACACTTTTTAAAGTTTCTATTAGAGTTGAGCGAATCCAAACAGTAAAGTTCGTGTTCGTACCGGACTTTAGGGTGTCTGTGTCCCGAACCCGAACCTGGACAGTTGAGAAAAAGTTTGGGTTCGGGGTTCGGGTATTTTTTCGCGCCTTTTGAATAGCTGCAGGGCAGCCAATCAACAAGCGTTTCACTCGTTTGCCCTTAGAAGTCATCATTACCATGCCTACTAATGGCATGGCTGTGATTGGCCAGTGAATCATGTGACCCAGCCTCGATATGAGCTGGAGTCACATAGCGCTGCATGTCACATGCTCTCAAACTAGTGTAGGAGAGGATGCTGCTGTCGCTGTGAGGGACAGATTAGTGTTATAAAATAATCTCATACTAGTATAGGGAGAGGTTCCTGCTCCTGGTGTGAGGGATAGATTAGCGTTATAAAATCATCTCATACTAGTATAGGGAGAGGTTCCTGCCGCTGGTCTGAGGGATAGATTAGCGTTATAAAATCATCTCATACTGGTGTAGGGAGAGGTTCCTGCTGCTGGTGTGAGGGACAGATTAGCGTTATAAAATCATCTCATACTAGTATAGGGAGAGGTTCCTGCTGCTGGTGTGAGGGATAGATTAGTGTTATAAAATCATGTCATACTAGCATAGGGAGAGGTTCCTGCTGCTGGTATGAGGTACAGATTAGCATTATAATATCATCTCATACTGGTGTAGGGAGAGGTTCCTGCTGCCGGTGTGAGGGATAGATTAGTGTTATAAAATCATGTCATACTAGTATAAGGAGAGGTTCATGCTGCCGGTGTGAGGGACAGATTACCATTATAAAATCATGTCATACTGGTATAGGGAGAGGTTCCTGCTGTTGATGTGAGGGACAGATTAGCGTTCTAAAATCATCTCATACTGGTGTAGGGAGAGGTTCCTGCTGCTGGGTTGAGGGACAGATTATCATTATAAAATCATCTCATACTAGTAAAGGGAGAGGTTCCTGTTGCTGGTGTGAGGGACAGATTTCCATTATAAGATCATTTCATACTGGTGTAGGGAGAGGTTCATGCTGCTGGTGTGAGGGACAGATTACCGTTATAAAATCATCTCATACTGGTGTAGGGAGAGGTTCCTGCTGCTGGTGTGAGGGACAGATTACAGTTAAAAAATCATCTCATACTAGTATAGGGAGAGAAAAAAAAGAGATTGTGATCTGTCGCACCCACTGCGACATGCCTCCATCCCTAAATTTGCATGCAAGCAAGGAAAAAGAAAAAATTTGGTCCTGGGACTTTAAATGAGACATGCCACATACGAACAAAAGTACAAGCGTATAAAAATTATTATTTTATTCACATAATGTATAAAGATTGACATAATGGTAAACATAATCGTTTGCAAAGATCTGGCCATCAAGGGCCCTAAGAAGAGCTGACATAACACAATATAGGTGTTATGACCCCGATGACCCTGTTCTCAGCGTTACTATCCCACTTCTATGTCTCCTTAAAAAAAACACTTTGGGCGATGATGGAAGAGGATGAGGCACAGGAGGAAGAGGAGGAGGAAGAGGGGTCATTTCCACGGTTATCAGGCCAGTCATTCACAAGTGGCTCAGAGAGTGGGTTCCTACACCAGCATAGGCCAGGTAAAAAATTTTCAAGCCAGGGCACAGTTCTGGAGGATGAGGAGGACGAGGATGATTAGGAGGAGGAGGAGTAGGAGGAACCGTGTTGACAGCAGGGTGGCACCCAATGCAGCTCGTGGGCATCACTGGAGCGTGGGTTGGGGGATACGGAGGACACAGATGATACACTTCCCACAGAGGACAGCTTGTCTTTGCCTCTGGGCAGCCTGGCACACATGAGCGACTACATGCTGCATTGCCTGCGCAACGGCTATAAGCCGAAACGCGTCTGCGTGTGCTGTATTTTTATGTGCATGGAATAAGTTCATTGGATATCGTACTTCAGCGTGCCGGTTCTTTTTGCTGTATATAATGGATCCCACAAGACTTGTCTGTACCTTGTGCAGAATAGCCATTTATACCGGCCTCACACAGCCATTGTTATACTTAAGTGAAAGTATCCTTATTTTTTTAATATGTCTCAATATTTTGGGGGCTACCCCAATTAGAAAAAACACCCAAACAAACAAAAAACAGTGTTGGCTACCTCCTCCTCCTCCTCCACCGCCACTTCCACCACCTACACCACCAAGGTCACTGCCTCCTTAACCTGCTACTCCACATCCACCTCCTCCATTTTTTTATTTTTTTTATGTGATTTCCCTATCCATATTTGTTTGCCAGGCACTTGTCCTACTCTTACCCCCATTTTGCTTCCTTTTGCAGCCCTCTAGCCCTTTCCAAGACTTTTTTAGAGCCATTTTTGTGCCCAAAAGTTCGTGTCACCATTGAATTCAATGGGGTTCGGGGTCAAGTTCAGGTCAAGTTTGGGGCCGAACTCAAACTTTTTAGCGAAGTTCGGCCGAACCTGCCGAACCCGAACATCCAGGTGTCCGCTCAACTCTAGTTTCTATTGTACAATTTTGCAAAAAAGTAATTTTTCTTCATAAATTTGGGCCAATATTTATACTTCTACATATCTTCGGTAAATATAACCCAAATTAGTGTATATTATTTAGTCTCTGTGAAAGTTATAAAGTCTGCAAGCTTTGGTGCAAATCATTGAAAATTGATCACACCTGATGTACTGACGGCCTATCTCATTTTGTGAGACAGTAACAAGCCAGTAAAGTAGAAATACCCCCCAAATGACCCCTTTTTGGAAAGTAGATCCCCCAAGGTATTTAGTAAGAGGTGAATTTTTGGAAGTTGTAATTTTTCCCGACAATTCTTTGCAAAATGAATCTTTTTTTTTTTACACAAAATTGTCACAAAAACACAAGCATATGCATACTTGCAATGACACCGCAACTCCTCTTAAGTATGGCAGTACCACATGTGTGAGACTTTTACACAGCCTGGCCACATACAGAGGCCCAACATTGAAGTGGCACCTTTAGGCGTTTTAGAAGCATAAATTACACATCTCATTTCTCAACAACCTATTTCGCTTTTAAAGGTCCTGGAGCACCAAGACAATAGAAGTGCCCACAAAATGACACCATTTTGGAAAGCTAACACCCCAATGTATAATCTGTATGGCATAATGAGTCTTTTGAATGGTTAATTTTTTTCCAGAAGTTTTTGGAAAATGTGGAAAAAAATGAAAACACATTTTTTTTACACAAAGTTGTCCATTGATAAAATTTTTCCAACACATAGCATGTAAATAGCAAAAATGACACCCAAAAATACATTCTGCTACTCCTCCTGAGTATGGTGATACCACATCTGTGAGACTTTTACACAGCCTGGCCACATACGGAGACTTAACATTGAAGTAGCACCTTTAGGTGTTCCACGAGCATAAATTACACATCTCATTTCTCAACCACCTATTACACTTTTGAAGGCCCTGGAGCACCAAGACAATGGAATTGTCCACAAAATGACGCCATTTTGGAAAGCTAACACCCCAACGTATAATCTATGAGGCATAATGAGTCTTTTGAACATGTCATTTTTTTCCAGAAGTCTTTGGAAAATGTGGTAAAAAAATGAAAACGCATTTTTTTACACAAAGTTGTCCATTTATAAGATATTTCCAGCACATAGCATGTACATAGCAAAAATTACACCCCAAAATACATTCTGCTACTCCTCCTGAGTATGGCGATACTACATGTGTGAGACTTTTACACAGCCTGCCACATACAGAGGCTTAATATCGAAGTAGCACCTTTAGGCGTTGCACAAGCATAAATTACACATCTCATTTCTCAACCAACTATTACACTTTTGAAGGCCCTGGAGCACCAAGACAATGGAATTGCCCACAAAATGACCCAATTTTGGAAAGCTAACACCCCAACGTATAATCTATGAGGCATAATAAGTCTTTTGAACATGTCATTATTTTTCAGAAGTTTTTGGAAAATGTGAGAAAAAAAATGAAAATGCATTTTTTTACACACAGTTGTCCATTTATAAGATATTTCCAGCACATAGCATGTACATAGCAAAAATTACACCCCAAAATACATTCTACTCCTCCTCCTGAGTATGGTGATACCACATGTGTGAGACTTTTACACAGCCTGGTCACATACAGAGGCTCAACATTGAAGTAGCACCTTTAGGCATTCTACGAGCACTTTTGAAGGCCCTGGAGCACCAGGACAATAGAATTTCCCACAAAATGACCCCATTTTGGAAAGCTAACACCCCAACGTATAATCAATGAGGCACAATGAGTCTTTTGAACATGTTTTTTTTCAGAAGTTTTTGGAAAATGTGGAAAAAAAATGAAAACACATTTTTTTACACATAGTTGTCCATTTATATCATATTTCAAACACATAGGATGTACATAGCAAAAATGACACCCCAAATTACATCCTGCTACTCTTCTTGAGTATGAGGATACCACATGCGTGAGACTTTTACACAGCCTGCCACATACAGAGGCCCAAAACCCATCTCCAGGTGTTCTAGGGACATAAATCACACACATAAATTCCTGCCAACTTATCACAATTTTGAAGGCCCTGGAGCACCAGGACAATGAAAATGCCCACAAAATCCCATTTTGGAAAGCAAACACCCCAACGTATAATATATGGGGCATAATGAGTCTTTTGAACAGTTAATTTTTTTCCAAATGTTTTTGGAAAATGTTGAAAAAAATGAAAACACAGCCTGGCCACATACAGAGGCCCAACATCCATCTCCAGGTGTTCTAGGGACATCAATCACACACATAAATTCCTGCCAACCTATCATATTGTTGAAGACCCTTCATATTTCTAACACATAGCATATACTGTACATACAAATTACAAGCCAAAATAAACTCTACTGAGCAAAGGGTAAGAAAAGATTACCTTCAGTTTTAGTAGTGCAGTGGTCAACAGAGGAGAGCGTCGGTTCAGGCAGCAGGCAGGAACTCTGACAGCTACAGCAAAACAGGCAGCGGACAGGAATACTGTCCATAGTCAGTACAGGTAGAGATATTGGCAGCACAGTCAAACCATTGGTCCAGGAAGCAGGCAGGGATGTGGTCAACAACATTGAACGGATCGTCCATGCAGCAGGCAGGAATACTGTCCATAGCACAGGCAGCAGGCAGAGATATGGTCAGTACAGCCAACGTATTGGGTCCAGGCAGCAGGCACATGGTCCATAAAAAGTCCTGGGTCAGTGCAGGCAGAGATATTGTCAGTACAGCCAAAGTATCTGTCCAGGCAGCAGGCAGGACCATCAAGCTTAGGGCCTCGGTCAGGAAAGAATGATGACAGGGGTAGAGGCTTCTCCCACCCAAATCACTTTGAAGCTTCCGGACACCAGACCCTGTTCTGGGAATTACAAAACAAAGAGAAAACCAATAACTGTTTTTCTGAAATCTGAACATCATTCTGGAGCCCCTCACGTGTGTGAGACCCCTGTGTAGCAGGGTGAAAGATCAGTCTAAGGGGCAGGCAAAACATGGTCAAGAGGCTGAGGTCAGTGCAGGTAAAAGGCAGAAATGGATGGTAGGCAGAGGCATAGTTGATACAGTCCAGGGTTAGTTCACGTGAAAGGCAAAAATATGGTGGATAAACGATGCAGACGGCAGGCAGAGGCATAGTCAATAAATAGGCCAGGGTCAGTTCAAATGGAAGGCAGTGGTATGGTTGGTCCAGGGAAATAATAAGCACAGGAATTGAAAATTGGGAAATGGCAGTCTATTTGAAATATTATTGAAATACTAATAATTTACAAGTGTATGAAAGCATTTGCAGCATTCTCTGATGCAAAGGCCAGGATTGGAAGGACATTTGGGACAATAGAAACCGGTGTCTTTCCTAACTGCTATTTTCGCGTCTTCTTCCGGTTGCTGATGGGGAAATATGGTCAGGAAAATGATGCTCATGCAGTCTGCTGAGACAATCGGTGCGAATGCTTTCTGGGGGGGGATCCTTGTGGATATATCAGGGCAGTAATGAAGTCTTGAATGAAGTTTAGGAAGGGGTTGGGTCTTTCTGTTGATTTCCGGTAGGTGACGTATGCATTGTACATGGCCATATGAAAAAAGTAAACTGCGACTTTTTTGTACCAGAAGACGGATTTTCGAGTTGGTAGATAGGGCTGCGACATTTGGTCATTTAAATCCACCACCCCATGAATATATTGTACTCGTGGATGCAATGAGGCTTTTCAACTAAACCCTGTCTTCTTAGAAGTTCCACTGAGGTGGCATCTTGGATTGTTGACATGGTGCACATGTCTTTCTTATCCCTCCACTTCACAGCCAGCACTTCCTCATTCCTGAGGCTTGCTGCTTCCTCCCTTTGCAGATTTGTGGTAACTAGTATCTGTGGGAAGCCCTTTCTTGGGCGTATCCAGTGGAACTTTCACAAAGCTTCTTGAGTTTTAGTCCGTACCTGGCCCTCTTACCTGGGATGTACTGCTTCATACCCAGGCGGCCTGTGAAATGGACCAGGGATTCATCCACAGAGATATTCTGCTCAGGGATATAGAGTTCAGCAAACTTTTTCGTAAAAAAAATCTATTGGGGCAAATTTTAAACAATCTATCAAAGTCGGGATGATTTTGTGGGGGGGCACTGCAAGTTATTGCCGAAATGCAGGAACTGCATTAACATGTCATAACGGGACCTGGTCACGACAGATGAAAAAAATTGGCATATGGTGGATGGGGTGGGTAGACCAATATGCGTGCAGTTGGTTTTTTTTTTGTAATCCCCATGTTGAACGTAAGGCCAAAAAATATTTTAAGCTCCTCCACGGTTAGGGGTCTCCATTCAAAAGGACGGGCATAGAATGTGTTGGGGATGTTCCGAATGTGTTTTTGGGCATAAAGGTTTGTCTGGTCCATGATGCTTTGCAATAGCTCATTAGGAAAAAATAGATTAAAAAAATCACTTTTGGAAAAACCTTCTGCGTTGGCCTGCACGCCTGGCTGTGCTGTAAAAGGGGGGATTGTGGATGATCCTGTGCTAGGAGGCAGCCACTGTGGGTTTGCCAAGGAATCTGGAAGCTGGGTTTGGGCCCTAATTCTAATCTTCGCTGTGAAATTACAGTGCTTGTACTGGGCCTCTCTTCCTGTGGTCTAGCGCCATTGGCATTTGCCGATTGACCATTAGGATCTCTGGCTCTGCTGGTAGCTGCCTCGTCTTCAAACCGTTTCCTTTTCAGACGGACTACTTCCTCCTCAGACGATGATACACTTTCTTTGATGGGCTGGTGTTCCAAATCAGAACCGTAATCAGAATTGTCACTGTGCGATGAGAGCTCCCCGCTGCTCTCATCAGTCAGGCATAGCATTTGATATGCTTCTTCTGGAGTGTATACCCTTTTGGACATGGTGGCTGTATGACAGGTGACACTGGACTACTTGTCAGGGACTAATAGGCTAATAGGTACTCTGATGAGATGATCGGGTACTCTGATGGACTGACAGGTACTCTGATGGACTGACAGGTACTCTGATGTGATGATAGGGTACTCTGATGGACTGACAGGTACTCTAATGGACTGGCAGGTACTCTAATGGACTGGCAGGTACTCTGATGGACTGGCGGGTACTCTGATGGACTGGCGGGTACTCTGATGGACTGGCAGGTACTCCGATGGACTGACAGGTACTCTGATGGTATGGCAGGTACTCTGATGGACTGACAGGTACTCTGATGGACTGACACGTACTCTGATGGACTGACAGGTACTCTGATGGACTGACAGGTACTCTGATGGACTGGCAGGTACTCTGATAGATTGACAGGGAACTGACAGACCATAGGTACTCTATGGTATGGCAGGTACTCTGATGGTATGGCAGGTACTCTGATGAACTGACAGGTACTCTGATGGACTGACATGTACTCTGGTGGACTGACAGATACTCTGATAGAATGGCAGGTACTCTGATGGACTGACGGGTACTCTGATGGAGTGGCAGATACTCTGATGGACTGACAGGTACTTTGATGGTATGTTGGGCACTCTGATGGACTGACAGGTCCCCGATGGTATGTCGGGTACTCTGATGCACTGACAGGTACCCTTTATGTGAGTGGGGCACAATCTGGGCACAGTATAGCGATCAAACAATGGTAACTCACTGTTCTCCTCTCTTCTCCTCACACTGGATCAGTGTGTGAGGAGAAGAACCCGGTAACAGCACGTTACCGGTGGATTGTTTACATTTATGACTGGCTGTGATTGGACACAGCCGGTCACGTGGTAAAGAGCCATTTTATTGGCTCATTTACACTGTTCGGGCCGGGCTTTGTCTGAGGGACAAGCCTCGTCCCTGATCGCCGCACTGCATGTCCCCGGGGATGCGCACGAGCCGCGGCCATGTGAAGCAACAAAGTGGCCGGCTGTGATTGGATGAAAAATAAAGTTTTTCGAAGCAATCATACATTTAACACTGACAAGGTTGGTTACAATGGTCAGCTTTTTATTATATTAGTTAAAACTAACAGTTTCTGTAACTGCTTAGAAAGTGTAAGCTGGAGTTAGGCTTTCATTTGTTAATCACTTATGTAAAAACCATCTAAATCTACTCGTCCACCTAACACTACCCTCTCCAGACAGTTCTGCTGCACAACAACAAACTAATGCAGCCACAGCATTCAAAGTGCTACTAAAGCTACAGCAGTAAAATCAGTCTGTATATGCAGTAAAGCAAGCTTGCTATGCTCACTGTGGAACCTAAGGGGTTAGTCCTCTGCATTGTGTAAAAAGGCTGTTTGATTCTGTCTTCTATGTCCCCCCCCCCCCTTCTTCCACAGTCCCTAATCTATCTGCTGACAGAATAGAGGCTAGGGGGAAAGTTGCAAATGCTCAGTTTGGTGGATATTGCTAGAGAGTTTTTTTTTTCTTGGGAGAGTACATGTGATCAGCACAGGGCCCATCAGCACTGTCCAGAAAGAGGGTCAGGAGTCCTGCAGCCTTATATGACAGTCAAAGCAGACCAGACTAAGGGCAAGCAGTAAATCAGCTTTAAAACAAGCCATTCCAACCTCCATAATTGCTTTTACCCTAGGTTCACACCTATGCGGTTTTAGTGCATTTTGCCATTTTCAGAAACGCACTACAATCCATTTCACATGATATCCTATGGTACATGCCCACATCTATGCGTTTTGCAGCCAATGTGTTTTTGGAAAGGGTTGGGGACTTTTTTACCCGCATTTTGTGTGTAATAGACTTTAATGGAATCACACCAGAAACGTGTTGTGTTTCTGTGATGCGATTTTTGATGTGTTTTGCTGTTTTTATTTTTCTCTTTAACCACTTCCCGGTGGTTAAGTTATCCTGACCGGACGTTATATGACGTCCGGCCGGATAACCCACAATTGCACGCCCCCGCGGTGATCGGTGGTGCAGTGTGTCAGTTTGATTGGAAGCTCTTTACCACGTGATCAGCCATGACTAATTACGGCTGGTCACAGTGTAAACAGGAAGAACCGTTTATCGGCTTTTCCTCTACTCGCGTCTGCAGATGTGAATAGAGGAGAGCCGATCTGAAGGGTGGAGGAGGAGAGGGAGCACAAAGGTGAAGGATTTTTAGGAGATAATTTACATCCCAGAAGTATATTGGCTGTAGCATTGAGTCCACAAGACCTATCTGCTTACAAATCTATAGTATTGGGTTGTTCCGCATGCAATTATTGATTCATATACATAGTGTGTCTGCACTAGGGCTACTACATCATTCAATGTTGGAGTAATACATGACTTCCAGTTTCTGGTTATAGTTAATCTGCTGGCCAAAAGTATGTGTGTGATAACTGTTCTCATTTGTATAGGGATTAGGTCAGTGTAAATGTTTAGTATAGCTAAAGTTGGGGTTAGTACTATGTTGATCTTTGTTACCTTGATAATATTTTTGCAATTTTTTTGCCATAGGTCTGTTATCAGTGGGCAGGTCCAGAAATTGTGATATAGGGAACATATTTGTCCACATTTTCTCCAACAATGTGCCAGAAGATGTGGATAGATAGAGGATAGTCTTTGAGGAGTTAAGTACCATCTTAGGGATAGTTTGTGTGTTAGTTCCAACAGTGCTGTACAGCGAGTGGCTTTGTAGATTGAGAGTAATGCTGCTTGCCATTGTGTTTCAGTGATCTGTGTTTGCATGTCTATTACCCAGTCTTTATAGGGCTTAGTTTTGTTAAAGGATGAGTTTTCTTGTAAGGTAGAATGCATCAATGAGATCCCTTTCTTTTTGGAGACATTTGTGAACAAATATGTCCATATGTTCCTAGGTATAGAGAGTTGTAAGTTTGCATCTATTCAAAAGATTTGTGGATGATGGCGGCTCTCAGGTCTTTTGTATTATGAACCTGAGCCTCCAGCCACTCTGGAATGTTGATATCAGAGGTTAATATGTGGAGGACTTTTATTGGTATGTGGACGGAATTTACGGGTGTTTGTGTCCATTTAGTGAGTATTAGTGTTTTCCATGCTTTGACCGTGGCTTGAATAGTTGGAGAATAGCGGTTGATATATGTAGGTTTGGAATTTATGCCAACCATAGTTTAAGGTTGCCACCTGTAATCATGCTGGATTCTATGTCCCCCAAATGGTAGTAGCTTTGGGTCCCATCCAATCTTCAGTTGTGATAATATGGGGGCTAGATCATAATTTTTTATGTCAGTATAAGCTGTACCTCTGGCTGTCCTGCGTTTTATTCGTTTTGAATGAAAGCACCTAGGTTTTTTCCCCTGCCATACATATTGATGAATAATGGAGGGGTTTGAGGTAAGTGTAAAGTAGTGGAATAGGTACTGTATGAAATAAATATAATAGTTTTGGTAAAACCATCATCTTAAAAGCAGCCAGGCGCCCCGACCAGGAGAATTCAAATTTGGATAGTCTGGTTGTTTCTTGTAGAAGCATATTTCTGGCTTCTAGATAGTTACTTGTAAACAGTGTTTTGGTAGATTTGGTAAGGGTAATGCCCAGGAATGTGATACCTTTATCTGCCCGATAAAATGGGTAGCTGTTGCGTAAAAGATTGCTGGTTGTACCATCTATGCCTATGTTCAGTATTGATGACTTACTTGCATTAACTTTATAGTACAAAATGTTGCTGAATCTCTGTAACACAGATTGTACCGAAGCCAGGGAGGTGAGTGGGGTGGTGATGATCAGAATTACATTGTCTGCAAATAAATTTTGTGTTCTGTTTTGCAAATGTGGAGGTCAGAAATGTTTCTATTTGATCTGATGTGTTCTGCTAAAGGTCCCATAAGTAAATTAAATATGAGGGGAGATAGGGGACATCCCTATCTGGTCCCGTTACTGATAGTGAATGGCTTAGAGAGCATTTCAGAAGAATAGACTTGGGCAGAGGATGCTGAATAGAAGAGATAGAATGGCTGATAATATATGGCCTTGAAAGCCAAATTTTACTAGGGTATTTCGTAGGTATGACCAGTGTACTCTATCGAACGCTTTCTCTGCATCCAAAGATAGGAGCAGAGAAGGCACTCCAGTGGCGTTTGTGCTATGAATGATGTTTATAAGCCTGCGTGTAGCATCGTGAGACTGTTGTCCTTTTGTGAAACTAGATTGATCTCTGTGTATCAATGAGGGCATGATGTCTGCTAATCTGGCAGCAATTAATTTTGCGTAGATTTTTGTTTCAATGTTAAGGAGAGAAATAGGTCTATAATTTTGTGGAGAGGTGGGGTCCTTCCCTGGCTTCGGTAGGGTGATAATAAGTACTTTTAACATTTCAGGTGGGAGAGAGGAGGATGAGGCAGCATCATTACAGACTTGAGTCAAGAAGGGGGGCAAAATAGATTTAAATTGCTTGTAATATTCTCCTGTTAGTCCTTCTGGACCAGGGGATTTGTTAGGGCGTAAGGATTCTATTACCTCTAAGATCTCTTGATTTGAAAATGGTGCATTAAGACTAACTAGTTGTTCTGGTTGGAGTTTGGGAAGGTTGATTTCTTGAAGGAAGGATTCAATCTCGCTTAAGGATGATTGGATATTTGTTGCATCTTCCTTTAAGTTATAAAGGCTATTGTAGTAGTAGCTGAATACATCAGATATAACTTGTGGGCCTAAGAGTTTCTTTTTTGGAGGCTGGTTAGAAGGGATATGGAATTTTGGTTTTGTTATAGTAGCTTGTGGCATAGTAATTAGCTTTCAGTTTTTTCAGTTTTTTTCTCGAAGGAATGAGTTTAATTCTTGTCTAAGGAGTACTAGTTTGTTTTTTTAAAGTTAGGTTAGGGTTTAATTGGTTTTGGGTTTCTGTGTCTTTAATGTTTTTTATGAGGGTATCTAGATGCTGTGATCTCCTCCTCCTCTCTCTAGCACTCACAAAGTTTGGGTCCGTACCGAACTTTGGGGTGTCCGTGACACGGACCCGAACCTGGACATTTGAAAAAATTCCGGGTTCGAGTTCGGGGTTCGGGTATTTTATCCCACCTGTTGAATAGCTGCAGGGCAGCCAATCAACAAGCGTTTCACTGGTTTGCCCTTAGAAGCCACCACAGCCATGCCTACTAATGGCATGGCTGTGATTGGCCAGTGCATCATGTGACCCAGCCTCTGTATAAGTTGGAGTCACGTAGTGCTGCATGTCACATGCTTTCAGGCTAGTGTAGGGAGAGGATGCTGCCGGCGCTGTGAGGGACAGATTGCAGATCTAATAACATTTCATCCTGCATTACAGAATGATCTGATTCTGGACTAGGTAGAGATTACTACTACTACTGCTTTGAGGGACAGATTGCAGATCTAATAACATCTCATCCTGCATTACAGAATGATCTGATACTGGACTAGGTAGAGTCTACTGCTTTGAGGGACATATTATTGTTCTAAAATCATCTCCTAGTTCTATAGGGAGAGGTTCCTGCTACTCCTGTGAGGGACAGATTATTGTTCTAAAATCATCTCCTAGTGATATAGTGAGAGGTTCCTGCTGCTCCTGTAAGGGACAGATTATTGTTCTACTGTATAATCATGTCCTAGTTCTATAGGGAGAGGTTCCTGCTGGTGCTGTAAGGGACAGATTATTGTTCTATAATCGTCTCCTAGTGCTATAGGGACTTTTTTACAGCCATTTTTGTGCCGAAAAGTTCGGGTCCCCATTGACTTCAATGGGGTTCGGGGTCCGGGGTCAAGTTCGGGTCAAGTTCGGTACTGAACCCGAACTTTTTTGTGAAGTTTGGCCGAACCCGCCGAACCCGAACATCCAGGTGTCCGCTCAACTCTCCTTGTGAGCATTCCTGATGCAGTTCCTTTATTCAGTTTGAAAAATTCTTCTAGTTTGTTTTTTATGGTTGTTGAATATAGTGAAGATTGGGGGATTGTTGGGTTGGCTCTCCATATTCTTTTAGTGGGGCTAGATGCTGAGGAGTCTATAGTGATGGTGACTGGTGCATGATCTGACCATGTAATCGTAGAAATAGATGAGTCAAATATGGTAGGTAAAGTCCATTTGTCAACTAAAAAGTAGTCAATTTGTGTATATGTATTATGTGGGTGGGAGAAGAATGAAAAGTCACGCTCAGTGGTGTGGCGGCACCTCCACACATCATACAGATAGTTTTCTCTTATAAAAGGTCCCATCAGGGAGCGATGTCTGGTTGGCCTGGATGATGAAACCAGTGAGTTATCTGGGATTATATTATAATCTCCGGACATAATAAGCCGACCTTGGCAGAATTTATTGACTTTCTTCATTAGATTTCTTAAGAATCTGATCTGGCCTGTGTCCAGGGAGTAAAGATTTACAATAGTATATCTGGATTTGTCCATGGTGCAGTCAATAGCTGGATATCTACCATCAGGGTCCACTAGTGAATTGTGGTAGGTAAAATAAATGCTGTTTTTGAAGGCAATAAGGACACCATTTTTTTTGTGTGGATCTGAGGCCTTGTAAATATGAGGGAAGTTCTTGTTCGTGAATTGAGGTTCCTCGTTTAGTTTAAAGTGGGTTTCTTGTAGGCAGAGAATTTCACCTTGTGCCTCCTTTGCTGTGCACCAAATAGAGGATTGTTTTGCTGGGTGGTTTAGACCCTTTGTGTCGAGCGAAGGACATTTTGGCATCTTGAGGTGTGCAAATAATTGGTTGAAAGGATTTTTTGTAGGTACTTACAGTTGGTAGGTATGAATTAGTTATGTAGTTAGGGTCAGATGGAAGAGGTGGAGAGCTCTTGGATTCCTTAGGGAAGTATCCGAGTTTGAATCATCCTGGAGGTTCCTATGTGGTCCGGTTAGGATTGGGGTACATATGGAGGAAAAAAAAGGTGTTAGTTAGATAGTATTATTATTTGGTGTTTTATGCCCTCATTATAGAAATACCAATAAGTCAGATTAGGTGAAGATTAGGTATGGAGAGGGTAGGAAAGCAAACGCTAACAAGCAGCAGCGAGTGGTATAAGTGCTGCTGGATATAGCAGGGTATGTGTTTGTGGAAAGATATTGCAACTATTATTAGCTTGGTAGGAAATCCCCATTGGTAGGGAATCTTGTGATTGTTTAGGGGTTTAGTTATAGTGCTTAGCTGCTTCTGCAGTTGACGTGTGTATTGCGAGACATCTGCATATAGTTGTAATTTGGAGTAAGGAGCTGGGAGTTGATCCATTTGCCTTGTCTTTGTCAACAGTTGGTCTTTCGTTTGATATGTATTCTCATCAAAACTTCTCTGGGAACCTCCTCTGGTAGGTGAGATGGCTTAGGGAGACGGTGTATGCGATTAAAGCTTGTTTTAATATGTGAAGTATCAGGAAGGAGCGTTACGATCAGTTTCTTGGCATAGGCATCAAGATCTGGGGGGAGAATATTCTCCGGTATGCCTCTGATTTTAACTTTATTGCAGTGGGACCTGTCCTCAAGGTCCGCCATTTTGTCCCTCATCCACTGTTGATCATCCGTGAGGTGTCTTGGGTAGAGTTGAGAGGACACCTGGATGTTCGAGTTCGGCGGGTTCGGCCAAACCTCGTGAAACCATTCGGGTTTGGTACCGAACTCGATCTGAACGTGAACCCGGTCACCGAACCCCATTGAAGTCAATGGTGACCCGAACTTTTGGGCACAAAAATGGATGTAAAAAAGTCATGGAAAGGGCTAGAAGGCTGCAAAAGGAAGCAAAATGGGGGTAAGAGTAGGACAAGTGCCCTGCAAACAAATGTGGATAGGGAAATAACTTAAAATCACCTAAAAATAAAAATGGGAGGAGGAGGTGGATGTGGAGTAGGAGCCTAGAGGTTGACTAGGCCGTGACCGTGGCAGTGTAGGTGGAAGTGGCGGTGGTGGAGGAGGAGGAGGAGGAGGAAGAGGAGGTGGAGGTAGCCAACACTGTTTTTTGTTTGTTTGGGTGTTTTTTAGAATTGGGGTAGCCCCAAAATATTGAGACACATTAAAAAAAAAACAAGGATACCAATGGCTGTGTGAGGACGGTCTAAATGTTTATTCTGCACAAGGTACAGACAAGTCTTGTGGGATCCATGCCTGGTTCATTTTAATAAAGGTTAGCTTGTCCACGTTGGCTGTGGACAGGCGGCTGCGCTTGTCTGTGATAACGCCGCCTGCTGTACTAAACACACGTTCAGACAATACACAGGGCAGGCCAGCACCTCCAAGGCATAAAGGGCAAGCTCAGTCCATGTGCCCAATTTGGAGACCCAGAAGTTGAATGGGGCAGACCCATCAGTCAGTACGTGTAGGCGTGTGCACACATACTGTTCCACCATGTTGCTGAAATGCTGACTCCTGCTAAGACATTGCCTATCAGCTGGTGGTGCTGTTTGTGGTGGCGTGCTGCTGACAAAGCTTTTCCACATTTTGGCCATGCTAACCCTGCCTTCTGAGGTGCTAGCGGTGCCACAGCTGCGTTGGTGACCTCTTCCTCCTCCTCTGCCTTCGCCTTGTGCTTCCACTGAGCCCCCGGTGTCATTTGGGAATGCCCTCAGCAGCGCGTCTACTAGTGTGCGCTTGTAGTCGCGCATCTTGCGATCACGCTCCAGTGAGGGAATTAAGGACGACACGTTGTCCTTGTACCGGCGATCCAGCAGGGTGCCAACACAGGAATCAGCACAAGTTAAAATGTCGGCTGTTGTTGAGCAGGCACTGCAACATGTAGTCGCTCATGTGTGCCAGGCTGCCCAGAGGCAAAGACAAGCTGTCCTCTGTGGGAGGTGTATCATCTGTGTCCTCCATATCCCCCAGCCACGCTCTAGTGATGCCCACGAGCTCTGTTGGGTGCCACCCTGCTGTAAACACTGTTCCTCCTCCTCATCATCATCCTCGTCCTCCTCATCCTCCAGAACTGTCCCCTGGCTTGAACATTTTTGAGCTGGCCTATGCTGGTGCAGGAACCCACCCTCCGAGCAACTTGTGAATGACTGGCCTGATAACCATGGAAATGACCCCTCTTCCTCCTCCTCCTGTGCCACATCCTCTTCCATCATCGCCTGAAGTGTTTTTTCAAGGAGACATAGAAGTGGGATAGTAATGCTGAGGACAGCGTCATCAGCACTGACCATGTTGGTGGATTACTCGAAACACCGCAATATGGTACACAGGTCTCGCATGGAGGCCCACTCATTGGTGGTGAAGTGGTGCTGTTCCACAGAGCAACTGACCCGTGTGTGCTGCAGTTGAAACTCCACTATTGCCTGCTGCTGCTCGCACAGTCTCTCCAGCATGTGCAAGGTGGAGTTCCACCTTGTGGGCACGTTGCATAGGAGGCGGTGAGCCGGAAGGCCGAAGTTCCGCTGCAGCGCAGACAGGCGGGAAGCAGCAGGGTGAGAATGCCGAAAGCGCGCACAGACGGCCCGCACTTTCTGCAGCAGCTCTGACATATCCGGGTAATTTTTTAGAAATTTCTGCACCACAAAATTAGCACATGCGCCAGGCAAGGGATGTGCATCAAACCAGCTAGGCCCAGAGCTACTACGAGAGTTCACCCATTATCGCACACCACCAGGCCGGGCTTGAGGCTCAGTGGCAACAACCACTCATCGGTGTGTTGTTCAATGCCCGTCCACAGCTGATGTGCAGTGTGGGGTTTATCCCCCAAACATATCAATTTTAAAACAGCCTGCTGTCGTTTCCCCCTGGATGTGCTGAAGTTGGTGGTGAAGGTGTTACGCTGAGCGGATGAGGAGGTGGTAGAGGAGGAGGAGGCAACAGGAGGCAAAGAGAAATGCCCTGCAATCCTGGGTGGCGGAAGGACATGCGCTAAATGGCTAACCGGCTCAGGCCCACCCGCCACTACATTTGCCCAGTGTGCAGTTAGTGAGATATAGCGTCCCTTCCCGTGCTTACTGGTCCACATATCAGTGGTTATGTGGACCTTGCCACAGATGGCATTGCGCAGTGCACACTTAATCTCATCCCCGACTTGTTTGTGCAGGGAAGGGATGGCTCGCCTGGAAAAGTAGTGGTGGCTGGGAACCACGTACTGTGGGACAGCCACCGCCATCAGGTTTCTAAAACTGTCCATGTCCACCAGACGGAATGACAGCATTTCAAAGGCCAGGAATTTTGAAATGCTGGCATTCAGCGCAAGGGATCGCTGGTGGGTAGGGGGTACTTCCTCTTTCTCTCCAGTGTTTGGGAGATGGAGAGCCGTAAGCTTCCATGGGACCGTGTGGAAATGCTTGGAGAAGGTGGCGGACATGGTGGCGTTGCTGTCACATCGTCTGTTTGCTGGGTGTCAGGTGCCACTGGCACTGTAAAGGTGGAAGAAGAGGCCGAGGCAGCAGCAGAAGAGGAAGCAGGAAGAGGCCGAGACCTTTCTTGGATTTTGAGGTACTTATTCCACTGCAACAAGTGCTTTGCATTTAGATGCCTGATCATGGAGGTTGTGCTCAGGTTTAAAACATTTGTGCCTTGATTCAGCCTCTCATTGCACAGTGTGCAAACCACTTGTGTCTTGTTGTCAGCATATTGTCTGAAGAACTGCCACGCCAGGGAATGCCTTTGAGTTGCCTTTGGTGTGCTAGGTCCCTGGGTGCGGTGCGTAGTAGCAGACGTGCTGTCTAGGGGACGCTCACTCCACTTTTGCAACCTGCTTCCTCTTTTGCTGTGCTGGTGCCTCTGTGCGACCACCACCTCTTCTTCCAAACTGCACACATCACTCGCATGACCTTCATTCCATGTGGGGTCTAGGACCTCATCATCCTCCACATAATTTTCCACCCAGCCTTCACCACTGCCCTCCTTGTCAGTCTGCACACTGTGGAAAGCCGCAGCAGTTGGCACCTGTGTTTCATCATCATCATCACAGACGTGCTGCCGTGGTGTTTCCATGTCCTCATCCTGAACCAGAAGTGGTTGGGCATCAGTGCACTCAATGTCTTCTGGGCCAGGGCTATGTGGATGGCCCACGGAAAGCACAGCAGCAGAGTCATCAAAAAGCATAAGAGACTGCTGCATGACTTGGGGCTCAGACTGCTTGACTGATTTACGCCGAAAGGTGTCACACGTCTGACTGTTCCTCCCGTCACCACTTCCGACCCACCTTTTAATACACCTCCTACTACTCCAGGATCTGGGGTGTACCTTACTTCCAGTACGCTCACTACACACGTCAAACCTTCTTCTCCACCACCAGCGTGTCTCCGTGGTCGTGTCGTTTTCTCCTTCGTCCAACGTTTTCACCTCACTCGCAGGGGATCTGTCGTGCAGACGATGAT
>BLSH010461312.1:306611-316795 GCA_018402905.1 Glandirana rugosa
TCCCTTCCCTTGTAACGGTCAATTTGGAGGGGTATCCCCATCTATAGACAATGTTATGATTACGTAGGGCCTTTGTGATAGTTACCAGGTCTCTACGTTTTTTCATTGTGTATTGCGACAGGTCTGCGTAGAGTTGAATGGTGGTGTACTCTTCCTTAGGGCATAGTGTTTTGCGAAAGGCTGCCATAAAGTTCTCTTTTACATGGAAGAAGTGGACCCTCATGAGCACGTCACGGGGGATATTGTCTGGTAGGAAGGAGGGTTTTGGTAGTCGGTGAATCCTGTCTATGACCAGTTCAGATTTGGGCACCTCGGGCATGTACTCATGCATTAGGTCTTTGGCGTACTGTAGAAGTTGGCTTGGTTGGACAGACTCTGGGAGCCCCCTGATTTTAACGTTGTTTCTTCGAGACCTGTCTTCAAGGTCAGCGACCTTTGACCTCAGCCATGCTTCTTCGTCTGTTTGGTCATTATGGGAGTCCACTAAAGAGTTGTAAGATGTTGCATATTCTCCCATCTTTTTTTCAATGTGATCTACTCTGCCCCCTAGCTCTTGAATTTCCCCTTTGAAATTCCTCATACAGTCCATCATATCAGTATGTAGTGAGCTGCGTAGGGAGACCAGCATGTCTTTCAATGTGGTATCTGAGATGGGTTGGTTGGAGGTGGGAAAGGTATTGATGGTGTCGCTTAGTTCTCTGGTGTCTTCTAATGAGTCCTGGTATGGACTTGTCTTGTTATGGGATAGTTCCTCTGATAATCTAGGTCTGGATTTTGCCGGACTGCGGGTGGTCGGCGTTGATGCACCTGGAGAGCGGCGTTCAGAGCTTCCTTGGGAAGCAGGACTGGGGGCCGTGGACGCAGAGCCAGGTGAGGATGATGGAGATTTGCCCCCCATGACTTCTTGGTGAGGACTCCTTGGGTTTGGGGTAAAAAAGTCTTTCAACTTTTTGGGTTGAGTGGTATCTTTCCTTTTGCGCGTCATTTATGTAGTGTGCTCAGCTGTTATTCTTGCTTCAGTGGTAACCCCCTCGGGCAGTGATTTGTTCAGTGCTGTCTGGTGTATTAGTCTATTGAATCATCAGGCTGTTTGGTCAAACTTCTGCTTTGTGTTTGATCTTCAGTGGATCAGATCCGCTGTGTGCTATTGCTGCATCTTTGACTATGTTAGGCCGGTCTGGGAGTAGCAATATGGCCGCCGCTGGGAGCTTAGGTAGGCCGCACTGGATCCCCGGTCTTTCCTAGTGAAGGCCGCCCCGGTGGATCGCGGACCCCTGTGGACTGGAAGATCCCGCGAAGCGATATTGGGTCCCGGTGTTCCCCACAAGGCCTGTCCCCCTTGATGTGTTGTAGGGTAAGATCGATAACGGCCGGTGTGGTGTCCGCTCGGGCTTATGCAATTGCTGGGGTGCCCTGTATTGTCTAAGGTTGCCCTTTGGTGGTGAATTGGGTTGAGGGGCAGCACGGGGGCCTCAGGTGTCGGGTGGGCTCCCCGGTGAGATGTTCTCTTACCAGATCTCCGTGGTCTCTGGTGTGCCCGCTGCCAGGGTAGGGCCTCCAAGATGGCGCCGACCTCCTTGTCCCGCGCTTCGTGCAGCTTATTACCGCTTTACTCGGTTGTGTGCGGCGGATTCTCTCGCGGAGGGGCTCAAATAGTAGCCCGCAGCAAGGGGTGTCCGTCCTTATAGGTGCAGGCGGTATCTCTGGGTTTTTGCGGCTCTTTGTCCTTAGTTTAGTGCAACAGGGCTCTGGAGCTATGCAGAGACACGTCTTCCCTTGCCGCCGTCCAGCCACGCCCCCACGCACTTTTTAATTTTGTGCAACAAATGCACAGCAAGGTGCAAATGTACTATGTAGCACTATTTTTATTTTTTTTTTAAACCAGCAATGTCGACGCACTTTTTAATTTTGTGCACAAAATGCACAGCAAGGTGCAAATGTACTATGTAGCACTATCTATTCTTTTTTTTAAAACCAGCAATGTAGACGCACTTTTTATTTTTGTGCAAGAAATGCACCGTTGGCCGCAAATGTAGTATTTAGAATATTTTTTTTTTTTTTAAACCAGCAATGAAATCAGCAATGTAGACGCACTTTTTATTTTTGTGCAAGAAATGCACCGTTGGCCGCAAATGTAGTATTTAGAATATTTTTTTTTTTTTTAAACCAGCAATGTAGACGCACTTTTAATTTTTGTGCAAGAAATACACCACTGGCCCCAAATGTAGTATTTAGAATATTTTTTTTTTGAAACCAGCAATTTAGACACACTTTTTATTTTTGGCCAAGAAATGCACCGCTGGCCGCAAATGTAGTATTTAGAATATTTTTTTTTTTAAACCAGCAATGTAGACGCACTTTTAATTTTTGTGCAAGAAATACACCACTGGCCCCAAATGTAGTATTTAGAATATTTTTTTTTGAAACCAGCAATTTAGACACACTTTTTATTTTTGGCCAAGAAATGCACCGCTGGCCGCAAATGTAGTATTTAGAATATTTTTTTTTTTAAACCAGCAATGTAAACGCACTTTTAATTTTTGTGCAAGAAATGCACCACTGGCCCTAAATGTAGTATTTAGAATATTTTTTTTTTTGAAACCAGCAATGTAGACGCACTTTTTATTTCCATGCAAGAAATGCACCGCTGGCCGCAAATGTAGTATTTCAAATTTTTTTTTTTTTTAAACCAGCAATGTAGACGAACTTTTTATTGTTGTGCAAGAAATGCACCGCTGGCCGCAAATGTAGTATTTAGATTTTTTTTTTTTTAAACCAGCAATGTAGAGGCACTTTTTAATTTTGTGCAAGAAATGTCCCGCTTGCCGCAAATGTAATATTTTGCACAACAAAAAAAAATTAATTTGTCTAACTGCAATGTAAAAGCAGTATTTAAATATGCCAAAATGTTGCCAACTGAACTAACAGATCACGATTAAAGTAGTGTCCCTGACACACAAGCAGTTGTAAGTGCACTGCACTTGCAAAAATGGCTGTAAATGCCCACCTAACAAACAGAAAAATTGCTTAGGTTTTATATGAGGCACTTTGCTTAGCAAACAAAATGTACTCTAGCAAACAAAAATCTCCTCTAGCACCCACCCACCAATAAATCACTGTTTTTAACAGATTTTCTAAAGCTAATCTGTCCCTCACAGCAGCAAAATCCTCTCCCTACAATAGTATGAGATGATTTTCTAAAGCTAATCTGTCCCTCACAGCAGCAGCAGCATCCTCTCCCTATACTAGTATGAGATAATGTGACTACGTGGCTCCAGCTTATATAGAGGCTGGGTCACATGATGCACTGGCTAATCACAGCCATGCCATTAGTAGGCATAAAAAATAAAATATTAAATAAACAAAATCCATGTGTATCTCAATGTTTGGATATATAAATGTGACAGAAAATCTTGTGTTACATAATTTTCTTGCAGGATAGCGCAGTTTTATATACTTTAAAGCATTAGTAGGCATGGCTGTGATGGCTTCTAAGGGCAAACGAGCGAAACGCTTGTTGATTGGCTGCCCTGCAGCTATTCAAAAGGCGCGAAAAAATACCCGAACCCCGAACTCCAACCCAGACTTTTTCTCAAATCTCCTGGTTCGGGACACGGACACCCTAAAGTCCGGCACGAACCCAAACTTTACAGTTCAGGTTTGCTCAACTCTATACATGACCACTTTTCCTTAGTCAAGATGGACATGGCCAGAAATGTTAGGGGGTTATTTTCCAAAGTGATTTCTCAAAAAAATAAAGCATAGAGACATGGATGGATGGGGGAGTTTTCTTTGAATAGTAAAAATAAAATATATTGTGTTTTTGGTTTGTGGTGCTCGGATGCAGTAAAGATCCGCTTTAAGGGAATTTTGCACCTGAGTCAGCCCCCCTCCATTCAGCAGTGGCTGTAGCATCTTTACCCTTACATTTTAACAGACCCTGCAAATCAGAAATACTGCTTTAAACAGTGGGGGAACAAGAGTCTTTATTGTCCCTAGCCAGCGGTCCAACACTTGCTTTCATGCTTTTATTTACATTGTAGTATGCCAGTTGAAATTTGATTGTTGCTATGGATATCACAGATACATTTCTTCCTGCAATTTAAAGAAACGATTCAAAGTATGTCACTGGAGAATAAATGCTATTATTAAATATCAGGCACAGTCTGGTCAATTATTTCAATGCAGAAGTTTAGTTCTTCCAGCAAACATATTATTTTCTTTCTTATTTTTATTCACGTATATGCCTGTTGTTGCACAAAACCTATTGATTTAGGTAACGTTTAAATTACACACAAAAATGTCAAGATCTGTCAAAAAAACATAAAGGGGAGTCATAAACACCCTTCAGAATTACGTTGGACCACTGCAAGGAGTTTTATGGTGGGGTGGGGGGGGGGCTCTGATAGGAAACTGAGAGACTAGTTCCCCATCCGATCTGCATAGCTGTTGATTAACAGCACATGGCGATGGACAGATCCATATCTGCTATTCCTTATCGGCTTTTAAATCCACCCAATGCCATGTGCTGTGTCAATCAAAATGAAGGCCGACCTGATTGGGAACTGAGAGACTAGTTCCACCCACACAAGTCCACAATTAGAGTTGAGTGAACCCGGACTGTAAAGTTCGGGTCCTTACCGGACTTTAGGGTGTCTGTGTCCTGAACCCGAACCCAGACGTTTGAGATAAAGTCCGGGTTCGGGATTCGGGTATGTTTTTGCGCCTTTTGAATAGCTGCAGGGCAGCCAATCAACAAGTGTTTCACTTGTTTGCCCTTAGAAGCCATCACAGCCATGCCTACTAATGGCATGGCTGTGATTGGCCAGTACATCATGTGACCCAGCCTCGATATGAGCTGGAGTCACGTAGCGCTGTTTGTCACATGCTCTCAGGCTAGTGTAGGGGGAGGATGCTGCTGCCGCTGTGAGGGATAGATTAGCGTTATAAAATCATATCATACTGGTATAGGGAGAAGTTTCTGCCGCCGCTGTGAGGGATAGATTAGCGTTATAAAATCATCTCATATTGGTATAGGGAGAGGTTCCTGCCGCTGGTGTGAGGGACAGATTAGTGTTCTAAATTCATCTCATACTGGTATAGGGAGAGGTTCCTGCCGCTGTTATGAGGGATAGATTAGCATTCTAAAATCATCTCATACTGGTATAGGGAGAGGTTCCTACTGCTGTGAGGGACAGATTACCGTTATAAAATCATCTCATACTAGTATAGGGAGAGGTTCCTGCTGCTGCTGTGAGGGATAGATTAGCGTTCTAAAATCACCTCATACTATTATAGAGAGACGTTCCTGCTGCTGCTGAGAGGGACAGATTCCCGTTATAAAATCATCTCATACTGAATAGGGAGAGGTTCCTGCTGCTGGTGTGAGGGACAGATTACCGTTATAAAATCATCAAATATTGGATTAGGGAGAGGTTCCTGGCGGTGCTGTGAGGGACAGATTAGCGTTCTAAAATTATCTCATACTGGTGTAAAGAGAGGTTCCTGCTGCTGCTGTGAGGGGCAGATTAGCATTCTAAAATCACCTCATACTGGTGTAGGGAGAGGTTAATGGTGTTGCTGTGAGGGACAGATTATTGTTCTAAAATAATCTCATACTGGAGTAGGGAGAAGTTCCTGGCGGTGCTGTGAGGGACAGATTAGCGTTCTAAAATCATCTCATGCTGGTGTAGGGAGAGGTTCCTGCTGCTACTGTGAGGGACAGATTATCATTCTAAAATCATCTCATACTGGAGTTGTGAGAGGTTCCTGGCGGTGCTGTGAGGGACAGATTATCGTTCTAAAATCATCTCATACTAGAGTAGGGAAAGGTTTCTGGTGGTGCTGTGAAGGACAGATTAGCGCTCTAAAATCATCTCATAATGGTGTAGGGAGAGGTTCCTGCTGCTGCTGTGAGGGACAGATAAACCTTCTAAAATAATCTCATACTGGAGTAGGGAAAGGTTCCTGGTGGTGCTGTGAAGGACAGATTAGCGTTCTAAAAACATCTCATACTGGTGTAGGGAGAGGTTCTTGCTGCTGCTGTGAGGGAAAGATAAACCTTCTAAAATCATCTCATACTGGAGTAGGGAGAGGTTCCTGGCAGTGCTGTGAGGGACAGATTAGCATTTTAAAATCATCTCATACTGGTAAAAGGAGAGGTTCTTGCTGCTGGTGTGAGGGACAGATTACCATTATAAAATCATATCATACTGGTATTGGAAGAGGTTCCTGATGCTGGTGTGAGGGACAGATTAGCATTATAAAATCATCTCCTACTGGTATAGGGAGAGGTTACTGCTGCTGGTGTGAGGGACAGATTACTGTTATAAAATCATCTCATACTGGAGTAGGGAGAGGTTCCTGGCGGTGCTGAGAGGGACAGATTATTGTTCTAAAATCATCTCATACTGGAGTAGGGAGAGGTTCCTGGCGGTGCTGTGAGGGACAGATTATTGTTCTAAAATCATCTCATACTGGTGTAGGGAGAGGTTCCTGCTGCTGCTGTGAGGGACAGATAAACCTCCTAAAATCATCTCATACTGGAGTAGGGAGAGGTTCCTTGCGGTGCTTTGAAGTACAGATTAGCATTATAAAATCATCTCATACTGGTAAAAGGAGAGGATCCTGCTGCTGGTTTCAGGGACAGGTTAGCGTTCTAAAATCATATCATACTGGTATAGGGGGAGGTTCCTGCTGCTGGTGTGAGGGACAGATTAGCGTTATGAAATCATCTCATACTGGTATAGGGAGAGGTTTCTGCTGCTGGTGTGAGGGACAGATTACTGTTATAAAATCATCTCATACTGGAGTAGGGAGAGGTTCCTGGTAGTGCTGTGAGGCACAGATTATCGTTCTAAAATCATCTCATACTGGAGTAGGGAGAGGTTCCTGGCAGTGATGTGAGGGACCGATTATCGTTCTAAAACCATCTCATACTGGAGTAGGGAGAGGTTCCTGGCGGTGCTGTGAGGGACAGATTAGCGTTCTAAAATCATCTCATACTGGTGTAAGGAGAGGTTAATGGTGCTGCTGTGAGGGACAGATTATCGTTCTAAAATCATCTCATACTGGTGTAGGGAGAGGTTCCTGCTGCTGCTGTGAGGGAAAGATTATCGTTCTAAAACCATCTCATACTGGAGTAGGGAGAGGTTCCTGGTTGTGCTGTGAGGGACAGGTTAGCATTCTAAAATCATCTCATACTGGTGTAGTGAGAGGTTCCTGCTGCTGCTGTGAGGGACAGATTAGCATTCTAAAGTCATCGAATACTGAAGTAGGGAGAGGTTACTGGCGGTGCTGTGAGAGACAGATTAGTGTTATAAAATCATCTCATACTGGTGTAGGGAGAGGTTCCTCCTGCTGCTGTCAGGGACAGATTATCGTTATAAAATCATCTCATACTGGAGTAGGGAGAGGTTCCTGGCAGTGCTGTGAGGGACAGATTAGCATTATAAAATCATCTCATACAGGTAAAAGGAGAGGTTCCTGCTGCTGGTGTGAGGGACAGATTACCGTTATAAAATCATATCATACTGGTATAGGGAGAGGTTCCTGCTGCTGGTGTGAGGGACAGATTAGCGTTATAAAATCATCTCATACTGGTATAGGGAGAGGTTACTGCTGCTGGTGTGAGGGACAGATTACCGTTATAAAATCATCTCATACTGGAGTAGGGAGAGGTTCCTGGCGGTGCTTTGAGGGACAGATTAGCGTTATAAAATCATCTCATACTGGTATAGGGAGAGGTTCCTGCTGCTGGTGTGAGGGACAGATTAACATTATAAAATCATCTCATACTGGTATAGGGAGAGGTTCCTGCTGCTGCTGTGAGGGACAGATTACCGTTATAAAATAATCTCATACTGGTATAGGGAGAGTTTCCTGCTGCTGATGTGAGGGACAGATTACCGTTATAAAATTATCTCATACTGGCATAGGGAGAGGTTCCTGCTGCTGCTGTGAGGGACAGATTACCATTATAAAATCATCTCATACTGGTATAGGGAGAGGTTCCTGCTGCTGCTTTGAGGGACAGATTACCGTTATAAAATCATCTCATACTGGTATAGGGAGAGGTTCCTGCTGCTGGTGTGAGGGACAGATTACCGTTATAAAATCATCTCATACTGGTATAGGGAGAGTTTCCTGCTGCTGGTGTGAGGGACAGATTACCGTTATAAAATCATTTCATACTAGTATATGGATTGGTTCCTGCTGCTGCTGTGAGGGACAGATCACTGTTATAAAATCATCTCATACAGGTATAGGGAGATGTTCCTGCTACTGCTGTGAGGGACAGATTACCGTTATAAAATGATCTCATATGGTATAGGGAGAGGTTACTGCTGCTGGTGTGAGGGACAGATTACCGTTATAAAATCATCTCATACTGGAGTAGGGAGAGGTTCCTGGCGGTGCTTTGAGGGACAGATTAGCGTTATAAAATCATCTCATACTGGTATAGGGAGAGGTTCCTGCTGCTGGTGTGAGGGACAGATTAACATTATAAAATCATCTCATACTGGTATAGGGAGAGGTTCCTGCTGCTGCTGTGAGGGACAGATTACCGTTATAAAATAATCTCATACTGGTATAGGGAGAGTTTCCTGCTGCTGATGTGAGGGACAGATTACCGTTATAAAATTATCTCATACTGGCATAGGGAGAGGTTCCTGCTGCTGCTGTGAGGGACAGATTACCATTATAAAATCATCTCATACTGGTATAGGGAGAGGTTCCTGCTGCTGCTTTGAGGGACAGATTACCGTTATAAAATCATCTCATACTGGTATAGGGAGAGGTTCCTGCTGCTGGTGTGAGGGACAGATTACCGTTATAAAATCATCTCATACTGGTATAGGGAGAGTTTCCTGCTGCTGGTGTGAGGGACAGATTACCGTTATAAAATCATTTCATACTAGTATATGGATTGGTTCCTGCTGCTGCTGTGAGGGACAGATCACTGTTATAAAATCATCTCATACAGGTATAGGGAGATGTTCCTGCTACTGCTGTGAGGGACAGATTACCGTTATAAAATGATCTCATATGGTATAGGGAGAGGTTCCTGCTGCTGGTGTGAGGGGCAGATTACCGTTCTAAAATCATCTCATACTGGAGTAGGGAGAGGTTCCTGGTGGTGCTGTGAGGGACAGATTATCGTTCTAAAATCATCTCATACTGGTGTAGGGAGAGGTTCCTGCTGCTGATGTGAGGGACAGATTATCGTTCTAAAATCATCTCATATTGGAGTAGGGAGAGGTTCCTGGCGGTGCTGTGAGGGACAGATTAGTGTTCTAAAATCATCTCATACAGGAATAGGGAGAGGGTCCTGGCGGTACTGTGAGGGATAGATTAGCGTTCTAAAATCATCTCATACTGAAGTAGGGAGAGGTTCCTGCTGCTGCTGTGAGGGACAGATTAGCGTTCTAAAATAATCTCATACTGGAGTAGAGAGAGGTTCCTGCTGCTGCTGTGAAGGACAGATTAGCGTTCTAAAATCATCTCATACTGGTGTAGGGAGAGGTTCCTGCTGCTGGTGTGAGTGGTGCATTTCTTGCACAAAAATAAAAAGTGCGTCTACAGGGTGGGCCATTTATATGGATACACATTAATAAAATGGGAATGGTTGGAGATATTAACTTCCTGTTTGTGGCACATTAGTATATGTGAGGGGGGGAAACTTTTCAAGATGGGTGGTGACCATGGCGGCCATTTTGAAGTTGGACATTTTGAATCCGACTTTTTTTTTTTCAATAGGAAGAGGGTCATGTGACACATCAAACTTATTGGGAATTTCACAAGAAAAACAATGGTGTGCTTGGTTTTAACGTAACTTTATTCTTTCATGAAGCCTAAGTTTTACAGGTTGAAGTTTTACCGGCGGTACCAGTGGTGGGTAGAACTTTTCAAAGGGGGGGAGTGTATATGATTACACGGTGTTTGTCCTTCAATTATAGAGGTTGGTAAGGGTAAAATAATTACACATAGGTATATTTACCGGGTGGGACATCTGCGTGAAAAATAAAAACACGTTCTTTACGTGGTGAGTGTGGTCGTCGTCCTTGGAGAGGGATGTGGTCATACTCTACTAAAATCTTGCGATTAGACAGGAAGTGTCGTCGTCGTCCTTGGAGAGAGATGAGGTCATACTCTAATAAAATCTTGCGATTAGACAGGGAGTG
>BLSH010461312.1:344796-362429 GCA_018402905.1 Glandirana rugosa
CCTCTAGGCTCCTACTCCACATCCACCCCCCTTCCCGTTTTTTTACTTGATTTTAATTTATTTTCCCTATCCCCATTTATTTGTAGGGCACTTGCCCTAGTTTGAAGATGATTTTAGAACAGTTATATGGCTTCTACCGTTAATTAATACTTTTCAGACACAGTTTGAAGATGATCCACATTCACCTCCATTTTTGCTTGTTTTATGTTTTTATTTTTTTAAAAATATTTAAAGTTATTTCCCTGTCCCCATTTTTTTGTAGGGCACTTGCCCTACCCTTACCCCCATTTTACTTCCTTTTGCAGCCCTCTAGGGCTTTCCAGGACTTTGTTACAGCCATTTTTGTGCCTAAAAGTTCGGGTCCCCATTGATTTCAATGGGGTTCGTTGTCCGTGCGATCGTTCGGGTTCCGTCCGGACCCGGACCCGGACTTTGTCCCGAAGTTCGGACGGACCAGCAGAACCCGAACTTCCAGAGGTTCGCTCAACTCTACACACTACCCAATCTTCTTAGCGACCTGGCCAACTTTGAAAAAATAGCAGGACTAAAAATCAACTTAGATAAATCAAGGGCACTAAACATAACCTTGCCAGCCTCGACCTTGCAACAATGCAAACAGAACTACCCCTTCAAATGGAATGCCGACACCATCACATACTTAGGTATCCAACTTCCAGCAAACTTATCAAATCTTTTCTCCAAAAACTACATACCTATACTGCAAACCAAAATCAAAATGAATATCCTCCCCAGAATATTATACATCATGCAAACAGTCCCTATCATGCTTCCCAAAACATATTTTGCGTTCCTCAGAAAAGCCTGCTCGGAATTCATCTGGGCAAAAAAATCTCCCCGAATCAGTATGGACAGGCTAACGCTCCCCAAAACAAAGAGGGGGCATAGGATTCCCTGACTTTTCTAAATATCAAGCAGCCTGTCAGCTCACAAGAATAGTGTACTGGCATGTGCATGCTAGCTCCAAAGCGTGGGTAGCAATCGAACAAGCCTTTTTACCAACCCTATTACACTGTCTAACCTGGTTACCTCTCCTTTACCCCCTCCAGGAAACCAGACAGCACCCACTGATACACCCCTCTCTCACAACATTCAGAAGGTGCTGTAAACATTTTAACATCTCATCCACTCCGGGTCCACTCACCCCCATCTTGTTTAACCCCGATTTTACCCCAGGCCTCAACACTCACCTCCTTCCAGAGATCAACCCAAACCACGACTTGCGGGCAGAGTTCTTCTCCGAAAATAGTGCATTTATGACATACAACAAGTTCATGGCCGTAAACGCGAATAATCCCTCACACTTCTGGACCTACCGTCAGCTACAACACTATCTGACTAAACCCAGAGACAGAACAAGATTCTCCAGGCCGCGCACAACCTTTGAAGAACTCTGCACACAGTCCTCACCGCAAAGACACCTGATATCTGTGCTATATACAATCTTATTTTCAAACTCAGACATTAAACAAAATATCTACATCAAATCTTGGGAGAAAGATCTAAACATAGATCTAACCCCTGCAGATTGGGAAAACATCTGCACACACATATACAAAGGCTCGATCAATGTCTCAGCGCAAGAAAATGGGTTCAAAATCCTCTCAAAATGGTACAAGACCCCTCAGCGACTACACAAAATGTATCCCTCCATCCCCCCAAAGTGCTGGCGATGTTCCAAAGACACAGGATCATTCCTACATATATGGTGGTCATGCCCCAATATCGTCCCCTTCTGGACGGATGTACACCGTCTGACATCCCAGATTTCCTCATACAAACTCGACTTCTCCCCAGCACAATTACTCCTCCACCATACATCGATTCCCCAAAACCTCTACAGGAAATCTCTTATGCTCCACCTACTCAAAGCAGCTAAAATGACCCTCCCCTCCTTTTGGCAATCACACAATCCCCCTACTATACAAGATTGGTTCAAAAGAATCAGAAGAAATGAAGGACCTGGTCCACCAAGCAAACGACACTTCCCACAAATTCCGAACCGTTTGGGCCTGCTGGCAACACTTCAAAACATCAACAGAATACTCCACACTCACAACAATCTCATAAATGGAGATACAATCTCACTAATTACATTGATGTGAACTCCCTGAAGATCACAAACACCCACTCTGGCATAAGGTGGGTCCCGTATTACTCGCTTGAAAGCGCATCAACGAGACTATCTCCACGCCGATACAACAAGCACATACAGGAAAGAACATTTCTCACCCTGCCCATTCAGTACTCGGCCGGACATCATACCTTCCTCCCAAGCATTTAATAGATCTACAAACGCAGCCCACTAACAACTGGACTGCTAATGAAAGTGCCCGAAGGGACCCTTTTGGTAGCTCCGGTGGGCTCTTCTTCGGTGCCCCCGCCCGGCTTCTTGTTCCCGTTTGGGGTGGTCGGGCGGTCTGGAGGCACTGGTGGGGAGCCCTGAGGGGCGGCAACACCACGAACCCCAAGAAAAAGGGTCACCCCCCTGGTATTCTCACCTCACAGGATATAAATATGGGCCACCTCTCTCAGTTAAATATTGGGCTCAACATATGGTAGCTCGTAACACAAATAGAAGTTATGCAATGTTTTACTTGTCATGTTGAAATCCCATACCAATACTGGTGTATTGATATCTCGGTAAAACGGTGAATTTGAAGATGTACCTTACCATAACCATTGTATGTTATCTTCACATTATCTTAATAAAAAATATTTTGGAAAAAAAAAAGTAGTACAGGAACCTATGTTAAAGTCAGTCCGACTTTGAAAAACACAAATCGGACCAGTTACGATGGCTCTCATAGGGAATCATTGTTTTTGTGATGTAATGCGACTTGTACTCCTAATGACGGTCCGAGAATTGGACTAGTGTGAACCCAGCCTAAGGCTGTGATTTTTAGTGAGGGTAACAAAACGACAATTTTCACTTTCACTTTGCCTCAACTAGCTTTACTATATTAGTTTAGCATTGACATCTGGACTTTTATCTACTAGTATTGCATTGGTTACCTTGGCATACAGCAGTGCTAATTACTCATTCTTCATTACCTCAAATTCTGTTGAATCACTAAGCACTTCACATGTAATTGAATATTCAAAAGTGTCATTGACATGTTCAAATATTTTTTTAAAGTATAAGGCTCCATGCACGCTAGAATTTTTAAGCTCCTAGAAGCTGTTTTTAGTATTTTTTTATGCTCCTAGAAGCTAAATAGTGTTATCCTGAGTGCCCATGCACACTACATTAGGCTATTAGCATTTTTGAGCTTCAGCATCTAGGAACAAAAAAAAAGTTTTTTGTAGAGTTTTTTGGAGTGTTTTTTTCCAGCAGAAATGCTGCTAAATGCTCCTAAATGCTACTAATATCGTTTTTTGAGGTTTTTTTCCTTTTACTGTAAAAATGCTAATAAAGGCTAAGACTCCTAAACGCTCCTAAATACTCTTAAATGCTGCTAAAACCTGCCAGCATTTTTTATCCAGTGCTTTTTCCGGCATTTTTTTAAATTAAAAAATCTTCTAAAATTTACTACAACGCTACTACAAGCTTACACAAAAATTCTATTATCAACATTTTTTCTCACGTTTTTTTGAGCTTATAAAAACATTGATGTGCATGGAATCTTAACCATGTTTATATAACTGGGTGAAATGTATTTTTCTGTTCAATATTTTATTTAATTTCTAATGACAGTAGTACAACCATAGGTTGGCAGGACATCACATTTTGGGAGTACTTAAGTTAAGTAACCTATAAGGAAGACATACATTTGGGAACAACATCCTGATTATAATTTCCATTTGGTATTAATAAAGTATTCAGAATCTGAATATGTGTGTGTGGGGTGGCCAGCTAGAAAAAGACAATGAATGTAGAGGATATAAGACAGGCAAGGAAAAAGAAGGAGAGAAAGAAAAAAGGGAAATGAGAAAAATAGGTTCTGCTTCATACGGTATTAAAAAGTGGCTGTGAATTATTAAAATCTCAGACCCACCATGATTTTTTATGGTTCTTTGACGCAGCCCACACTGACTGATTTATTATATTTGTGGACATGTTTGTTTCTATTTATTGATAATTTAGAATTTTTATAATATTGATGTATATACGAGTTGACATATATGAGATACTCATATAATAATTGTATCTGCACATAGGCAGAGTATTACCTCATTATAAGTTACAGTATTTCACAAAAGTGAGTACACCCCGAAGTGGAAATGTCCAAATATGGCCCAATTAGCCATTTTCCCTCCCCGGTGTCATATGACTCATTAGTGTTACATGGTCTCAGGTGTGAATGGGGAGCAGGTGTACTAAATTTGGTGTTATCGCTCTCACTCTCTCATACTGATCATTGGAAGTTCAACATGGCACCTCATGGCAAATAACTCTGAGGATCTGAAAAAAAGAATTGTTGCTCTACATAAAGATGGCCTAGGCTATAAGAAGATTGCCAAGACCCTGAAACTGAGCTGCAGCATGGTGGCCAAAACCATACAGCGGTTTAATAGGACAGGTTCCACTCTTTGGGAAATAGACGTAAGAGTGCTGCCAGCATTGCTGCAGAGGTTGAAGGGGTGGGGGGCCAGCCTGTCAGTGCTCAGACCATATGCCGCACACTGCTTCACATTGGTCTGCACGGCTGTCGTCCCAGAAGGAATCCTCTTCTAAAGGTGATGCACAAGAAAGCCTTCAGTTTACTGAATACAAGCAGACTAAGGACATGGATTATTGGAACCATGTCCTGTGGTCTGATGAGACCAAGATAAACGTATTTGGTTCAGATGGTGTTAAGCGTGTGTGGCAGCAACCAGATGAGGAGTACAAAGACAAGTGTGTCTTGCCTACAATCAAGCATTGTGGTGGGAGTGTCATGGTCTGGGGCCGCATGAGTGCTGCCGGCACTGGGGAGCTACAGTTCATTGAGGGAACCATGAATGCCGAGATGTACTGTGACATACTGAATCAGAACATGATCCCCTCCCTTCGGAGACTAGGCCGCAGGGCAGTATTCCAACATGATAATGACCCCAAACACACCTCCAAGACGACCACTGCCTTGCTAAAGAAGCTGAGGGTAAAGTTGATGAACTGGACAAGCATGTCTCCAGACCTAAACCTTATTGAGCATCTGTGGGGCATCCTCAAACAGAAGGTGGAGGAGCGCAAGGTCTCTAACATCCACCAGCTCTGTGATGTCATCATAGAGGAGTGGAAGAGGACTCCAGTGGCAACCTGTGGAGCTCTAGTGAACTCCATGCCCAAGAAGGCTAAGGCAGTGCTGGAAAATAATGGTGGCCACACAAAATATTGATACTTTGGGCCCAATTTGAACATTTTCACTTAGGGGCATACTCACTTTTGTTGCCAGCGGTTAAGACATTAATGGTTGTGTGTGATGAAGGTCAGAAATATTGAATTTTTTCAATATCTATTTTGTTTTATAAAACTGGCAAATCTCTAATTCAGATGCAATGTGTAACACAGTCAACATATCTGCATAGTTTGGTTTGTGAGTTCCTGTGTGCCCACAGGGGGTCAGACTTGTGGCTCCCTTAGTAAGGAGGGAATAAATGATTGTATCCTGCTGGGGATAGAGGCAGATGCCTTGACACCAGAAGGGGTGTGACTGGGTTCAGAGTACCACAGTGAATAATAGAAGGGGGAGGACTGGGCAGTCTTTTCTTTAATGTTGGACAGAGGAGATCATGGCTGCAAGTCTCCTTAGGAGACTAGAAAATGATGCGTGAACTGCTGAGACTGATTTTGTTTTCTGCACTGCAGGGATTTTAGTTCTGTGGGGCTTTTCTCCGCTCGTCCTTCAACTGCTACTTGAGTGAAGCTGAAGCCACCCTCCATTGACCTGCAATGGGTTTGTGAAGGACAACTGCCATTTGGACCTCCTTTCCCCTGCCGCTCTGCTTGGACTTCCCCCACTGAGGCCTCTGTTGACTGGTGAGTCCCTGAACCTTTTCTGTGCCTATTGCTGCCACTCCATCATTGTGCCTGGATTGTGATGCTGGACTCTGCTGTACCAGCTTGTGGCCTGCTACTCACTGTGCCTGGATCGTTGACCTATGAGTCTGGAGTATGTTCCTGTGGTACCCCATTGCTGCCCTGTGTACTAGCCTTTATCCTGGATGTGCCAAGGACTTAACCCGCTGTTCCCTGCCTGTGATGAGAACTTACTGCCTTGCTGTGTCAACCCTGCTCTGTGTACAAAAGACTTAATCTCCTGTGTCCCGCCTGGATCCCCTGATGCCAAGACCACTTCCATTCACTCCTCAGGACAGTTGGACTTCCGCAGCGGGAGTCTTTGAACCCTTCTACCATTCTGAGGAGCATTCCCCTGGCTGGGTTGTATTGTGGCCCTGTGAACTGTTTCCCTTTTGATGTGTCATATCCCCACTCCATGGGCTGTTACCCCTTGCTACTTCCCTGAAGGTCATTGCCTCTGTGCCATATAGCGGCCTATGAACTGGCTATCCGTGCTGTGCCATACTACCACTCTAAGGACTTTAACCCCTGCTGTGCCAATCTCTGCCTGTGCCAAGGACTTTAACCCCTGCCCTGCTCACTTTTTCCTGTGCCAAGGACTTTAACCCCTGTTGTGCCACCCTCTGCCTGTGCCAAGGACTTTTAACCCCTGCCGTGCTCATCTCTGCCTGTGCCAAGGACTTTAACCCCTGCCGTGTTCATCTCTGCCTTTGCCAAGGACTTTTAACCCCTGCCGTGCTCACCCCCATCGGGCCAAGCTTTGTCCGGCCTGGCCTCCCTGGATTGCTAGCCTTATGGACTATTTCCCATTTTTTTGTCCCCGATTGCGTCCTGAAGATCCCTTTCCCTTTCTGTGTCTTCTGTGTGTAGTGTGGGCTAGTTCTCCTGTTGTTTGTACCCCGAAGATCCCCAATAAACACCCGTGTGTCGGGTTATCGTGTGATCGGCCTCTGTGTGCTCTCTCTCTGCGCTCCTGGTTTGTCACACTGTGTGTTGAGTTATTTTGAGGGGACAGCAAATTGACACTGTTATACAAGCTGTACACACACTACTTTACATTGAAGCAAAGTGTCATTTCTTCAATGATGTCATGAATTAGCTCAGTAGAGGGGTGTGCAGGACCCCCTGGATGGCTCACAGCACAGTGAAGTAGGCACGGAAAGACAGCAGGACCTTTGTGAAGACTGTGGTATATTTACACGTCTGTGGTTACAAAATGCAGGCATCAAAACAGGTCAAATAAAACAAAACAGAAAATAAACCCTTGCCACTTTGGGCATCTAACTACAAAGACACAGGTACCTGACTACTTGTTTTGCCACAACCTACCACTGCCCAGACACTTGGCAGTCACAGAGAAATAAACAGAGGCTTTTAGTCACCCAGGCTTAATCTTGCCATTCACAGAGGTATTGCTGCTCCCCAGTCTGCCGTGCACAGAGATCTGGTTCCAGGGTGGAGCCCCTTGTTGAAGCAACCTGGGAGTTTTATAGAGCCCTGAGTGCTTTATCTGTTACACTTGAGCTTGTTAACCCTCATTGAGCCCAAACAGGCTCACTACACAGCACAAACACAAAAGCAATCAGTGTACAGCATAAACCTGGGACAAATATATCTCTAATCCTGGACACAACCTATAGATTTTCCTGGTTTCTTGTCACATACCCCCCTCTTCTTTCAACCCTAGGGTTGGAACACAGGTTGCCAGGCACACGTGCACTCGGGACAAAGCATCTGCATTTCCCATTCTAACACCGAACACTGAATCCCTGAAGGGCCAGGAACCACCTATTCACCCTCCTATTGGTCTCTTTGTTCTGTGCCATTCAATTTAATGGAGCATGATCTGTTACCAGTTCAAATTGTCTACCCAATATTTGATTTATCTACTTAAGACATTTCAGGAGTATTGCTTGAGGTGATGAGTAAGCACACAAAGCTGTGTGAAAGGCGTCCACCTTCCTTGGCTGTCTGCACTTGCGGTGGTGTCATGTCTGGTTCATGGATTATACAATAAAGGATTCCAATTACGTCAGTGTGCAGCCAATATTCTTTTTTCTCAAGTTTATTCATGGCCAGCAGACTGGGGCTTGCACCTGCAGGAGGAGTCCTGGGATCACACCCATGCTTATTACTCACCTGATGCATCAGTCTGGACCAAAAAGTCCCTTGAAAAGTCAGGCAAGTATAACACTGGCTGACTACATAAGGCCTGTTTTAAAGTGGTTCTCAACTCATGACAATCACTTTAACCTACAGGTAAGCCTATAATAAGGCTTGCCTGTAGGTTCCCTGCATATCTCCTAAACCTGCACGGTTTAGGAGATATACAGTGTACTGTGATGTGCCCACGTCATCGGGCACATGCGCAGTGAAGAAACAGCCTCCACGCCGTTCCTTCGCTGACATTGTGCTGCGATTGGCGTCTCCTGTGCGCATGCACGAGAGTGATGTCACGCGGCTCCGGCAAATTCACAGAGCCAGAGTCCGTGGCCCCGAAAGGAAGAGGGGCAAAGATGGACGCTTCCTACTATCCTACTATGGGGACAGCGCGGGCTTCCAATGCAAGTAAGTGTCACATAATAGGCTAGTATGCGATGCATACTAGCCTACTATGCTTTTACATTGCAGGGTAATAACGAGGAACGAAGAGTAAGTAAGACCCATCAGGGTTTACTTCCTCTTTAAGGCCTCAAAAGTTTCTTCTGTTTCTGGGGATCATCCATAACTTCTTCCCTTTTGTCAAATTGGTCAGGGGAGCACCCTGTGAGGCAAAATGGGGAACAAAGCGGCAATAATAGCCAGCGATTCCTAAAAATGCTTGAACCTGTTTCTTGTTGTTGGAGTGGGGCCAACTCTGAATAGCCTCAACTTTGTTTACTTGGGGCTTTATTAGACCTCTCCCAATGGTATATCCCAGATACTTTGCCTCCTCTATCCCAATGGTACATTTTTTTGGATTGGCTGTGAACCCAGCTTTCCAGATGGAATCTAACACAGACTGAACCTTTGGTAAGTGTGAGTTCCAATCCTCACTATGGATGACCACGTCATCTAGGTATGCAGCAGCATAGGCTCGATGAGACCGTAGGGTCTTATCCATTACCATGAAATGTAAACGGAGCATTCTGTAACCCAAAAGGCATCCTGGAAAAGATCCCTCTGGAGTTACAAATGACATTTTTTCCTTGACCGATTCGGAGAGAGAATTTTGCCAATACCCTTTGGTCAGTAAGCGATCAATCAGTTTGTCTATGCGGGGCATGGGATAGGTGACAAACTTATTTCATTCAAGTGGCAAAAGTCATTACAAAACCGCCAACTTCCATCTGGTTTGGGCACTACACAAGGACTGGACCAATCACTGTTTGACTCTTCTATAACCCCCAGCTCACGCATTTTTTTCTACTTCTTGGTGAATTGCCACCGGGCTTTGGGAATCCGATAACGTTTCAACTTGACCCTTTCCCCTGGTGGGGTGACAATGTCATGTTCAACCCCAGACACCAAAACTAGCAATTCTGAAAATTTCTCTTTATTTCGGAGCACAAACTCTCTAGCGTCCTGCTGCTGATTTTTGGACAGAGACTCCACTATCCTGACTTCAGGGATAACCAGGTTAGGTGGAGCAAAATGTGGGGTAGTCTCAGCGACCAAGGATTCCCTATTCCTCCAAGATTCTAGCAAATTCACATGATATATCTGCTCAGGTTTTCGTCTTACTGGTTGGCTAATTTTATGATTCACATCACCCATTTTTTACAACACTTCATAGGGACCCTGCCATTTGGCTAGGAATTTACTTTCGACCGTGGGGACCAACACCAACACCCTATCACCAGATGCAAAAGAATGGACCTGGGCCCCACGATTGTAAATCCTCTGCTGAGCCAACTGGGCTTGTGCCAAATGTTCCTAAACAAAAGTCATCACTTGCGTAATTCTGGTTTGCATTTGTGCCACATGTTCAATCACACTTCTATGGGGGGGGGGAACTCCCACCCTCCCAAGTTTCCCTGGCAATGTCCAATAGTCCTTGTGGGTGCCTCCCATACAGTAGCTCAAAAGGAGAAAACCCAGTGGACGATTGGGGAACCTCTCTGTTAGCAAACATCAAATAAGGGAGTAGACAATCCCAATTATTTCTGTCTTTATGAACTACCTTCCTCAGCATTTGTTTTAATGTTTTGTTAAATCTTTCAACTGGCCTATCTGTTTGAGGGTCATACACTGAAGTACATAATTGTGTCACTTTAAGAAGTTTGCAAAGCTCTTTGGTTACTCTAGACATAAACGGGGTGCCCTGGTAAGTTAGTGCTTCTTTAGAAATGCCGACATGGGTGAAAACCTGTAATGGGTGGCCGAGTACATTATCACCAAAATGTGCTGGTGCCCTCTAGCAGACTTCAGCAGGGGTCAACCAAATCCATTGCAATCCTCTCAAAAGGGACCTCAATGATTGGCAGGGGTACCAAAGGATTGCAGAAATGTGGCATGTGTGCAGAAATCTGACGCACTGGACAGGAAGAACAGTACATTTCCACTTCCTTAGTGATCACATACCAACAGAACCTCTGGATGATTCTTTCTGGGTTTGTTTTCAGCTCCTAAATGTCCCCCAAGAATGTGCCCATGGGCCAGTTCTAAGACCAACTTGCGGTAAGGTTTGGGCACCACCAGTTGCTCAATGGTTTCCTTTACCTTCTGTGACACCCGGTATAACAGGTCCCCATGAGGAAGTACGGGAGGGCAATCCTTAACTAATTCCCCATCTATTTTCACTACATTCTCCCGGACCCTTAGTAATGTGGCGTTCTTCAATTGTTCAGTGGCAAAACTTTCTCTATGTACCTCTAGATCATCAAACACTAGAGGTCACTGTTCCTCTTCTGAGGTTGCAGGTTCTTCCCTAGGCCCTGTTGTTTCTCCTGCTAATATTGACAAGGGAAACTCAGGAGCATCCTTACACTTAGAGGATTCCTTAGTAGAGCCTCCAGGCTCTGAAGAACCACTTAATGGTGAATCTACGTTAATCCCAGAGCTCCCAGAATTTGGGAAATCCTTTCCCACAATGGCGTCATGTGGTAGTTGTGGAACCAAACCCACCTGGTTACCGAGGAAAGTTTCAAAGCATACCGTAGTCATTGGATACTCTGTCCCCATGTACACAAATGATCACCATTTTCCTAGGGTGCAAGGTTTTTCCCACCACTACTTCAGTTTTTACCAAGGTAGCCAGGCTACCTGAATCCAACAATACAACAGCATTTTTACCATCTAAACACATTTTGCATAAAAGTTTGTCATTTCTAGAGTTGAGCGGACACCTGAATGTTCAGGTTCGGTGGGTTCGGCTGAACTTGACCCCGAACCCCAAACCCCATTGAAGTCAATGGTGACCTGAACTTTTGGGCACAAAAATGGCTCTAAAAAAGTCCTGGAAAGGGCTAGAGGGCTGCAAAAGGAAGCAAAATGGGGGGTAAGAGTATGACAAGTGCCCTGCAAACAAATGTGGATAGGGAAATAACTTAAAATCACATAAAAAAAAAAAAAATTGGAGGAGGAGGTGAATGTGGAGTAGCAGGTTGAGGAGGTGGTGACCGTGGTGGTGTAGGTGGAAGTGGCGGTGGAGGAGGAGGAGGTAGCCAACACTGTTTTTTGTTTGTTTGTTTTTTTTTTCTAATTGGGGTAGCCCCAAAAATATTGAGACATATTAAAAAAAAAAATCACTATCTGCAGACAAACATGGGTTCACTTTTTCCATATAAAATGTACCATGGTTTATTTTTCATGTATCTCCTGTTAGAAATTCCAATAAAGACTTATGTTCTATAAAAAAAAAAAAGAATAAGTTCACTTAAGTATACCAATGACTGTGTGAGGCCGGTATAAATGTCTATTCTGCGCAAGGAACAGACAAGTCTTGTGGGATCCATGCCTGATTCATTTTAATAAAGGTTAGCTTGTCCATGTTGGCTGTGGACAGGCGGCTGCGCTTGTCTGTGATAACACCCCTGCCGTGCTAAACACACGTTCAGACAATACACTGGCTGCAGGGCAGGTCAGCACCTCCAAGGCATAAAGGGCAAGCTCAGGCCATGTGCCCAATTTTGAGACCCAGAAGTTGAATGGGGCAGACCCATCAGTCAGTACATGTAAGCGTGTGCACACATACTGTTCCACCATGTTGCTGAAATGCTGCCTCCTGCTAAGACCTTGCCTATCAGCTGGTGGTGCTATTTGTTGTGGCGTGCTGCTGACAAAACTTTTCCACATTTCGGCCATGCTAACCCTGCCTTCTGAGGTGCTGGCGGTGCCATAGCTGCGTTGGTGACCTCTTCCTCCTCCTCCTCTGCAATCGCCTTGTGCTTCCACTGAGCCCCCTGTGTCATTTGGGAATGCCCTCAGCAGCACGTCTATCAGTGTGCACTGGTAGTCGCACATCTTCCGATCACGCTCCAGTGAGGAAATTAAGGACGGCACGTTGTCCTTGTAATGGGGATCCAGCAGGGTGGCCACCCAGTAATCAGCACAAGTTACAATGTGGGCAACTTGGCTGTTGTTGCGCAGGCACTGCAGCATGTATTTAAAAATAAAAAATGTGCTCAGCGCTACCAAAAGTGAATAAAAAATATATTACTTTATTCATATATGCTTCACATGTGTTTTTAGATCTATTGTTTTTTAGAAATGTAAATAATGGGGAGGTGCTCAGTGTGGGCAACTCGGCTGTCATTGACCAAGCACTGCAGCATGTAGTCGCTCATGTGTGCCAGGCTGCCCAGAGGCAAAGACAAGCTGTCCTCTGTGGGAGGTGTATCATCTGTGTCCTCCGTATCCCCCCAGCCACGCTCCAGTGATGCCCACGAGTTGCGTTGGGTGCCACCCTGCTGTGAACACGGTTCCTCCGCCTCCTCATCATCATCATTCTCATCCTCCAGAACTGTCCCCTGGCTTGAACATTTTTGACCTGGCCTATGCTGGTGCAGGAACCCAGATTCCAATGCACTTGTGAATGACTGGCCTGATAACCGTGGAAATGACCCCTCTTCCTCCTGTGCCACATGCCTCTGCCATCATCGCACAAAGTGTTTTTTCAAGGAGACATAGAAGTGGGATAGTAACCCTGAGAACAGAGTCATCGGAGTACTCAAAACACCGCAATATGGTACACAGGTCTTGCATGGAGGCCCACTCATTGGTGGTGAAGTGGTGCTGTTCCCCAGAGCAACTGACCCGTGCGTGCTGCAGCTGGAACTCCACTATTGCCTGCTGCTGCTCGCACAGTCTCTCCAGCATGTGCAAGGTGGAGTTCCACCTTGTGGGCACGTCGCATAGGAGACGGTGAGCGGGAAGGCCGAAGTTCTGCTGCAGCGCAGACAGGCGAGCAGCAGCAGGGTGAGAACGCCGAAAGTGTGCACAGATGGCCCGCACTTTCTGCAGCAGCTCTGACATATCCCGGTAGTTTTTTAGAAATGTCTGCACCACCAAATTCAGCACATGTGCCAGGCAAGGGATGTGCGTCAAACCGGCTAGGCCCAGAGCTGCTATGAGATTTTGCGCATTAACGCACACCACCAGGCCGGGCTTGAGGCTCAGTGGCAACAACCACTCATTGGTCTGTTGTTCAATCCCCATCCACAGCTGCTGCGCTGTGTGGGGTTTATCCCCCAAACATATCAGTTTTAAAACAGCCTGCTGTCATTTCCCCCTGGATGTGCTGAAGTTGGTGGTGAAGTTGTTACGCTGAGTGGATGAGGAGGTGGTAGAGGAGGAGGAAGCGGAGTAGGAGGAGGAGGCAACAGGAGGCAAAGAGAAATGCCCTGCAATCCTCAGTGGAGGAAGGACATGCGCCAAACTGCTATCCGCCTCAGGCCCACCCGCCACTACATTTGCCCAGCGTGCAGTTAGCGATATATATCATCCCTGCCCATGCTTACTGGTCCATGTATCAGTGGTTATGTGGACCTTGCCACAGATGGCGTTGCGCAGTGCACACTTGATCTTGTCCCCAACTTGTTTGTGCAGGGAAGGGATGGCTCGCCTGGAAAAGTAGTGGCGGCTGGGAACCACGTACTGTGGGACAGCCACCGGAATCAAGTTTTTAAAACTGTCCGTGTCCACCAGACGGAATGACAGCATTTCAAAGGCCAGGAATTTTGAAATGCTGGCATTCAGGGCCAGAGATCGCGAGTGGGTAGGGGGGTACTTCCTCTTTCTCTCCAGTGTTTGGGAGATGGACAGCTGTAAGCTTCCATGGGACCATGTGGAAATGCCTGGGGACGGTGGCGGACATGGTGGCATTGCTGTCACATCATCTGTTTGTTGGGTGGCAGATGATGCTGGCACTGTAGAGGTGGAGGAAGAGGCCAAGGCAGCAGCAGAAAAGGAAGCAGGAGGAGCTCGAGACCTTTCTTGGATTTTGAGCTGCTTATTCCACTGCAGCTCGTGCTTTACATGTAGATGCCTGGTCATGCAGGTTGTGCTCAAGTTTAGTACATTTATGCCTCGCTTCAGGCTCTGATTGCACAGCATACAAACCACTCGTGTCTTGTCGTCAGCACATTGTCTGAAGAACTGATACGCCAGGGAACACCTTTGAGCTGCCTTTGGTGTGCTAGGTTCCTGGGTGCGGTGGGTAGTAGCAGGCGTACTGTCTAGGGGACGGACACTCCGCTTTTGCAACCTGCTTCCTCTTTTGCTGTGCTGGTGCCTCTGTGTGACCACCACCTCTTCCTCCAAACTCACATGACCTTCATTCCATGCGGGGTCTAGGACCTCATCATCCTCCACATCATCTTTCACTGACTCTTCACCACTTTGACGCTCTCCTCATTCTGGACGCAAATGTACTATTTAGTACAAATTTATATTATTTTTTAAACCGGCAATGTAGACGTACTTTTTAATTTCGTGCAAGAAACGTACAACAAGGTGCAAATGTACTATGTAGCACTATTTTTTTTTTTTAAACCAGCAATGTAGACGCACTTTTTAATTTTTGTGCAAGAAATGCACCGCTGGCCGCAAATGTAGTGTTTAGAGTATTTTTTTTTTTAAAACCAGCAATGTAGATGCACTTTTTATTTTTGGGCAAGAAATGCACTGCTGGCCGCAAATGTAGTATTTAGAATATTATTTTTTTTTTTAAACCAGCAATGTAGACGCACTTTTTATTTTTGTGCAAGAAATGCACCGCTGGCTGCAAATGTAATATTTTGCACAAAAAAAAAAATTAATTTGTCTAAATGCAATGTAAAAGCAGTATTTAAATATGCCAAAATGTTGCCAACTGAACTAACAGAACACGATTAAAGTAGTGTCCCTGACACACAAGCAGTTGCAAGTACACTGCACTTGCAAAAATGGCTGCAAACGCCCACCTAACAAAAGAAAAATTTCTTAAGTTTTATATGAGGCACTTTGCTTACCAAACAAAATGTACTCAAGCACCCACCCACCAATAAATCGCTGTTTTTAACAGATCTTCTAAAGCTAATCTGTCCCTCACAGCAGCAGCAGCAGCATCCTCTCCCTACACTAGTATGAGATGATGTGACATGCAGCACTACGTGACTCCAGCTTATATAGAGGCTGGGTCACATGATGCACTGGCCAATCACAGCCATGCCATTAGTAGGCATGGCTGTTATGGCTTCTAAGGGTAAACAAGTGAAACGCTTGTTGATTGGCTGCCCTGCAGCTATTCAAAAGGCGCAAAAAAATACCAGAACCCCGAACCCAAACCCAGACTTTTTCAAAAATGTCCGGGTTTGGGACACGGACACCCTAAAGTCCGGTACGAACCCGAAAATTACAGTTCGGGTTTGCTCAACTCTACCCATTTCCCTTTACAGCAGTGTATGTAGTTGCAAATAGGGACTGCCGTCTCTCTGTAAGAAAGGCACAGTGCATTGTTTCATCAATAGCTGGGCAAACTGCCGCTATATTTCCCTCTTCCCAACAATGGGAACAAATTAACTTTCTAGTCACCTCCTATGGGATTGGTCTTCCAGGCCACTCTCACTAGATATTAGAAGCAGTCCCAAAAATACCTTTTTCACTCTCTCCACCCCCATCCCTTGGTGCAGTTTTACCCGTAGCTGTGGATGGTTTGCTCTTGGAATGGAAAGTCTGTGAGTCTCCGAGGGAAGACGTCAGATTCTCAGTCGTTAGGTACCGTTCCACAAGGTTTAAAAGTTTGTCTGCTGTTTCCGGATCTCCATGGCTCACCCATTTCTGCAATGTGGTAGGGAGAGACCTCAGAAATTTGTCCATGATGACCCGCTCCACAATTTTTGGACTGGACAGAGTTCTGGCTGCTGCCATTTCCTGGTCAAGTGGATAAGGTCATACATTTGTGACATACAATTGGACACACTGAGCACGGACAGCCAGGGTTACACCCAGTCGTGTCAATATTTGCATTTTCAAATAATCATAGGTTTTTGCATCTTCCGGCTCCAAGTCAAAATAAGCCTTTTGGGATTCTCCAGATAGTAGGGGAGGCACTAGTCCAGCCCATTGTTTATCTGGTGGTTTATCAGTTACACCTGAGCTTGTTAACCATCACTGAGCCCAAACAGGCTCACTACACAGCACAAACACAAAAGCAATCAGTGTACAGCATAAACCTGGACATAATCCATAGATTTTCTTGGCTTCCTGTCACTATATATATTTATATATATATATATATATATCTTTTGGGTTTTGATACACTTTAATGTAACATCCTTTCTAGTGGAACCACATGTTTATAATGTACGCGTAATATCCTGTATTTGTTTTCCTTTTGTTTTCCAATAAAACAGGAAAGGCTCAGTCATGTGTCCCACACTCTCTTAATGGTAGCATACATATCTGCATCAGATTTCCAACAGAGACACATAAAATATTGAAGACAGCTCTTCAAAAGAACTATAGGATTTGAAAACTGCCAGTTAGTCAAATATGATCTATAGAGGGAAATATCCCAGACAAATAAAATAGCAGTTCTGGTAACAAATTGCCTTGCTGTTTGTGATAAAACAAATAGCACTCATATGCTTGACATTAAAGAAACACATGAAAGAAACACAGTGCATTTGTAAAATGTAAGGGGTTGCCTAATAACAATGAACTCTAAAATGTAATGCACTCACAGAATAAAAACTTTTTTTTTATGGGCTTATCTTTTGCTATGACTTCAAGTGATTCTAAAGGCTTGTTTATTTTTAAATAAGTTATACTTACCTCCTCTGTGCAGTTGGATTTGCACAGAGCAGCCTGGATTCTCCTCTTCTTGGATCCCTCTTCTGCTCTCCTCACCCCTCCCTCTTGTGAGTTCCCCCTCAGCCAGCAGCTTGCTACAGGGGGCACCGGAGCCGAGTCAGAGCTCCATGTATCCATTTAGACATGGAGCCCTGACCTGGTACTGTCCCCTCTCTCCCCTGATTGGCTGACTGATTGGTTTGATTGACAGCCACGGGAGCCAATGGCGCAACTGCTGTGTCTCAGTCAATCAGCAGGAGTGTCTGGGACAGCTAAGGCACTCGTAGACATTGATGCAGAGAGAAGGGGCTCAGTTAAGTAATTGGGGGGGGGGGTGCTGGGGGGAGGGTGCCACACA
>BLSH010461312.1:368996-389355 GCA_018402905.1 Glandirana rugosa
AGGGAGTGTCACACGGAGGGTCCGACAGAACGGTCTTTTGAACACATAGACCCTGAGGAAGTCACGGCCCTTTTGAACCATTACACTGGGTCATTGTTATGAATCATGTTGGCAAGACAGCCTGGGAGGCACACTGTGAGGGACTGTCGGTCAAGGCAAATGGACATTTCCAGCCAAGGAGGGTAGTCTCGAATGCGCTGGAAGTTCAAACAGCCTTTTTAGCACTTTGGCCTTGCTACACAGAATCAAGGGAAGACCAGTCTCCTTGCAATTGAGCAACAGGGCAGCAGTTGCCTATATTCAGCTCCAGTGAGGAGCTCTCCCTATCAGCAGTATGCTACTGAGAGAGGTGAAACCCATAACATCTGCAATGGAAGATCACTAGCAAATTCAGGAAGCAGTTTACCTCCCAGCAGACTTTTGAACACATAGGCAAACCTACTATCATGCAAGCTTCCCAGAGCACAACGAGTGGGTCTATATCCCATGTCTTCTCTTAGCTGGTCCATAGGCGGGGCCTACCACAGACAGACCTCTTCACAAATGTTGGGTATGTCTGGCCTTGTTTCCACACCCCAAGGCGCAGGGGGCATACGTTCTGGTCTCTCCTTGGGGCTGCAATCTAGATTATATATTTTCCCCCCAACGTCTCTTGTAATGAGATTCCTCTGGAGTCTGTCAGGGGAGTACATGGTTGTCATAGCCAATCCTCCATATTGGCCATGAAGCCCTCGGGTTTCCTTGGCCATTCACTTCAGAGTACAGAAGACATTTCCCCTATGCACATATGCAGACCGGGACTGCAAGCGGGGTGCTAATAGGGGAGGCGGGGGGAACTCCAGAGCAATCTCTACTTTGCTGAGTGCTAGAAGGCACTCTACTTACAACATCTATGCCTAAATCTGGAGCAAGTTTGCGTCATCTCGTTAGGGTGAGACATTGATCCTACTGCCCCCAGCTGTTCTATACTTCCGCTAGGCCAGGTTGGACATGAGCCTTAGCCTATCCTCACTGAGCTGGCAAGTGTCAGCTATATTGGCAATAACAAATTTAAATGGGCCAAGAATCCTTCAGTCTGCACGACTTTTGAAGGCAGTCGTAAGGATTCAGTTATAAACGGAAAGGAGTCTTTCCCAGTGGGATCGATTGGTGTTGCTGGATCTCTTGTCCGTTCAACCGTTTGCTCCAACAAAGCAGTATTTGGTTTGGGCCATTACCTACAAGACAGTATCTATTGCAAAAACTTTAAGCAGAAGTTTGTCTGAGATTCAAGTTCTTGGAGCTTCAAAAAAAAAAAAAAGTTTTCTTTACAAAAAGAGTAGAGGGCTGTCTTGTAGGTCATCTTGCATCAAATGTAGCAATAGCCCTCTATTTAACAGACATCTGGGAATTGCCTAAATTTCCAGAACATCACACAGGAAAGTCACACAACCTGGACGTTTTCAAAAAGAAGCACCTGTCCACAATTGGTCTTTCCAGGTAATCTAATAAGCCTTTTGTCATTCCAGCTGGGGATCATCAAGGAAAAGAGGTTACTGCCTGGACTCTAGCAGGCTTGGTGGTGCATATAGGGCGAGGGGGCGTGAGCCTCCGTCAGTGGTGGTGCACTCTACCAGAGTGGCTGCAGTCTCATAGGCAGCCCACTTGGGAGCATCTATATTATCCATCTGTAGAAGTATCATGGTCATCCCAGCATACCTACTAAAACTTTACGGAATAGACAATGGTGCCTTGTCATCAGAGGACTTTGTAGGAAGGACTATTCAGTCCACTGTCCCATCCTAATTAGAATGTTGGTTTGGCAAGTAGAACCCACCCTGTCAGCTAGTTATTTATCACTAGTATGCTGCCATGTTGGCGTCAGGAAAACGGAAAATTGTATCAAATACTTACCATAATTTTCCTTTCCTGATGCCAAACCATGGCAGCATACGAGCCCACCCTGTGCGTTTCAGTATGTAGCTTGTTACAAAGAATAGGGGGGCGGCTAACTATGCCTTTTTTTATGCTCTTCACTGGTCCTGAGGGAGTGGTCAAGAGGCGGAGCTCTATCACTAGTATGCTGCTATGGTTTGGCGCCAGGAAAGGAAAATTACGGTAAGTAATGTATAAAAATGAGGTTGTGGCAAGGAACTAAATACCCAATATGTTAAACCTTAAAATTGTGTCTGCCCGTTAAACATCGACAAACTTCCGTACCCAACATTTTCTACGTATTTCAATGTTTTAAAAACTTCATTAGTTTAGTGTTAACCATGAATAGTGACCCTAGAATTATTGCTCTCACTTCAGTATTCACACCAATGTGTAACTCAATAGATGGTTTCATGCATATGCACCCTTAACGCATGGAACGAATAGTCCTCTATGTGATACCATATATACTGTGAAAAGTTCTCTAGGGGTCTTTTAGACCACTAATGTCTTACCTGCACTCCACTAAAGCAAATGAAGTGACTAGCTAGGTGAGATAAGCAAACAGATGTTAGCTGATCTCCCTGGCCTCTACCTGGTGACCCACACCATGTGGGTAGCCCCCGCAGGTGGAATAGTGGTGTAAGGGAAGCATGGGGTGGGGTCCGGCAGGGAGGGGGTGGCTCTTATGGGGGTCAATGGAAGCAATCTGGCAGCTGTATACCCTTGGATTGCTTCCATCTGAAACCCAGCAGTCAGTTTGTTAGATTTCCACCCATTTCTGACTGCTGTAACAGCTAGAAGTGTGTGTAAATCCTCGAGCTACTGCTGACATCGGTGGCAGCTAAAGGGTTAACACCAATCTACAACCAAGTATTTTGACTCCCTCCCTGAATGCATTTTTTAAAAGAAAAAAACATATTTTATTTTATTTATTTCAGGTACTTATATAGCGCAGTCAATTTACGTAGCGCTTTGCATATATATTGTACATTCACTTCAGTCCCTTCCCTCAAGAAGTTTACAATCTAAGGTCACTACCTCACATTCATTGATACACATACTAGGGCCAATTTACACAGGAGCTAATTAACCTACCAGCATGTCTTTGGAGTGTGGGAGGAAACCAGAGTACCCGGAGGAAACCCACACAAGCACAAGGAGAACATGCAAACTCCAGGCATGTAGTGTCCTGGTTGGGATTCGAATCAGCAACCCTTTTGCTGCTAGGTGAAAGTGCTATCTGTTACACCACCGTGCCACCCATTTATCTAAAACATTTTTGTTTATCTGATTCCAGACACATGGCCCTCCAGAAGTGAAGACTAATGACTCTGTACTGACCAGTTTCCTAATGGTGATGTTATCCTGCTGCTGCAGGACCCTGATGTTGGTCAGTAAATGAGTGTCCTTGCCAGTCACCAACATGGGAACCTGTGTAAGAACCTCCTACTCTTCAATGAGGAAAATAGAAGACTTGGGACTTGGGACCATGTGACCACAGATTACGGTAAGAAAAAGGGGTGTTTAGGTAAGTTTTTTTAACCTAAGATCCAACAAACCTAAATGTAGTGTTAAAAGTGCTTTAATATTATGAACACAAGTAATAAAAAAAGGACCACTCACAAATATGAGTAAGAACAGTGCATGTTAGAAACCAGATGCTCTTCTATTGCACCAAGGTCCAGCATAGCAGATGTGTACAGCCGGCATAGATCACTGCTCTGAGGTGGATCCAAACACATACAACCCAGCAAAATGCAGCAAAGAAAAGCCAGAGACATCACAAGTGGAAACCCGAAAGTGGGCATGGCTCCATGTTTCAGGGGACGCCCCCTTTATCAAGCCATTTGTTGGATTTTATAACACAGTTGGAAATTTCCCAGTTATGAGGTAGCTGCAGCTCTGTATAGAAAAAATGCTTCACCTTCACTATCATCTTATGTGGACTTTAGCTTTCCTGTGTCCAATATTTCCGTGTGTTTTATATAATTACTGGGGTGTATCATTTTCTGTTGTGTGCAGTTGTTATATGCACAGATCTCTGTACATTTCCTTTTCATTGTTTAACCTAATACTAATTAGGAGAAACATAAAGGGTAGTGGGTGTTGGTTGAGTATTAAAATGATGTGCTGGAAGCTTCTCCAATACAGAAAACAACTTTACTTGCATTGAGGATAGAAAAACATATCTTTAACAGCATGGAAACAGAAACACAACTGAACATACTGAGGAAAGCATTTTTTTTCATTGCATCATACAATAGATTTACATGCACATTACACTATAACACTACAGTGCCACCTGCTGCATAGACAGCTATAATGCATATATAGTCACAGTATATAAGCAACTTGCTGTTGTTCTTCCAACAGTGGGGAAGCTGAATTCCAGTTCTCGGTTCAGTTCATACTGCTGCGACCTGAAAGTTGTGCAACTTCCTGGCGACTTGAGTACTACTTTAATAGACGTATAGAGTAGAATATCCTCCATTCCCAGTAGACGAGAGTTGTGTGGAAATGCGGCGGATCGGAGTATTTGGGTAACGCCACCCTTCTGGTAGGACGTGTGATATTGTCACCAGTTATATCTCTCATGCTTGAATTTTTAAGCCTTGATGTAAGTGTAACCTTTAAAAGCATTGTAATAAAATTGTTTGCAGTTTTGCACTATGGGGCTTTTTTCTGCTTATTCATGTGTGATCTCAAAATATTGGAAGTTTGATCTGATACGTGAGTGGATGCAAGCTCAACAAACAAACCTGAGACATACATGCTGATGATCATTGTAGTGCAAGCAGGCTTAATCTGTGTGGAAGCCATCTGTCTGAAAGCATACCATGGATCCATGTGTTTGATTACACCCATAAGGTGAGCATGATCTCTGCAATAGGGATCCATCATTTTCGGTAAGAGGCTAATTTTACCAGAAGTAATATCATTGCTTGTAATATAGAAGATTTTCTGCAAAAAAATGATTTAACAGCACCTAGAACAGTTCATAAGGACATAACTTTTTTACCTTTTCCAAGCTTGTTAGCGTGGACTTTTTAAGCTGTGGACTACCAATAACATACACATCATTCAATTGAATCATTTTATTTTATGTTGAAGACTGCTATTTTGTGGCAATTTCTATCACTAGCACTTTAATAGTTCACAAAGACACCTTTTTTCACTTGTTTAAAGTTTGTCAGTATTTTTTGTAGGTGGACTACAAGTAACACACATACCAGTTTTGGAACAATTTATTTATTATCAACAGTTTATTGTTTTTTTTAATATGCAATCTTTGTAATCATAAATAATTGCAGCTATCACATTCAGTACTAGTCACTTTAATATATTTCACAGGAATAGCGCACCATTTTTTTTTCCCAGTAAGATTTTTTTGAAAAATTTGAATAAGGTACATGATATCAGCAATAGGACTCAGAAGGAGTAGAGACTCCAAAATGCATGGTACAAACGTGAATTTAAAAAGACAACAAGGAAAATCCCTATATAGAAGGATAAGCCATCTGAGAAGATTCTTACAACAAACAGGTAAAAGATGAATATTTGGAGAACTGGATGAATATCTTGCTGGTGGGGGGAGGGGGGACAGACAAGATAGAGAGAGAGAGGGGGGGGGAGGGGGAGGAGGCCTGCATAACATATTCTTGTAATTTAAAGTCTGGTGGGTTGATCGTGTGTTAATCCAAGGTTGTCCGCCCATCGCGGAAGTACATATATGTGCTGTAGGTAGAATTTAAAGTAGCCAAGGACTGTGTGTGGTTCGCAAAGGTTTGCCATCGTTTGTAAAATCGTTGTTTAGCAGATGAGAGGTTGAAATCGGTCAAAATCTTCTCCTTGTGGAGCTGGAGTGCCAGCTCTTGTTTTACCTGAGATGTAGTCGAGCTAGAGGTGGAGGTTCAGTTCTTTAGGATTATTCTCCTGGCAGCAAAGAGACATAGAAGGATCCAATCTTTGTGTGGGAAGATCGGAGCAGATGACCACGTCAGTAGCTGTTTGTTCCAGTATCCAAAGATTAGAAGGAAGGGATCTTTTGGGAGTTGTAGCAGAGTGATGTTGTGAATAAATTTAATGATATTGTTCCAAAAGGTGGAGATGAAGGAGCACGACCAGAAGCGGTCAGTCAGGGATGGTCTAGGTTGACTGCAAAGAGGGCAAGACATAGATGCAGCATTGTGATGTATGCCCGGTGGACTATTTTCAATTGTGTCTCCCTCCATTGTTCACAGGGTATTCATTTCAAGGTTTTGTTGTACCCCTGCAAGATTTTGTCCAGTAGGTTAGGGTCTTGAAAGTCTTTGCACCCGTTCTTGGCAGAGGAGGACGAGAAAGGGGGTGTAGTCTCGGCAAGCAAGGGTTTGTAGATCTCTGATATAGTATAAGAGCCAGAATCCAGAATAGTGTCAATGATGGAGGATTGGAATCCCTTGGAACCGTCTCTGCATAGCGTGCGAAAATAATGTGCGCATTGCCAAAAATTGAAGATATGGTTTTGTGGTAGGGAGTATTTTCTTGCTATAACTGAAAAAGGTAGCAGTTGTCCAGTGGATTGCAAAGAGATGAGAAGTTGGTCAAGCCATGTTCTCGCCATAGGGTGAAAGCTTGGTGGTGAGTCCCTGGAGGGAAATTTGGATTTCCTTGGATCGGGAGGTGTTTAGAAATGAACACGGGAAGATTAAGCAGTTTATGAACCTCTCTCCAGGCTATAGCCGTGTCCCATAGTAGCGGAATATGTTGGAGGTCTGGGACCAGTGACTTCCTGGGTGAGTGAAGAAAGGCCTTCAGTGAGAAGGGTCGGGTCATTGCAGATTCTAGTGAGAAGTTAGCATATCTGGATGCCTCATTAGTCCAGTCCAGCCCTATTCATAAAAGACATGCTATATTGTACGTTCTAAGATTGGGCAGGCAGACGCCCCCCTCGCCACTGGGGAGATTTAATTAGCAATACGGCATACAATACATAGCAATACGAGGTCTCCTTCGCTGTCAGATAAGTTTGGTGATGTGTTTGTTAAGGATCTGGACAACCTTGTGCTTAAGCAGCAGAGGAATCGTTTGTAAGGGGTATACCAAGAGTGCGAAGCTGACCATTTTAAAAAAAATGGCATCTCCCCAGTAGCGACAGAGGCAGCTCCATCCAGTTCTCTAGTTCTTGAGAAATTTTATGGAACAATGGAGGGAAGTTTAGGGAATACAGTGAAGAGGTTGAATTGCCAATTTTTATGCCAAGATAGGTGATGTAGGATTTGGCCAATGCAAATGGTGACTGAGAAGCCCAGGGTCTACGTGTTTTGGGACCTATGGGAAGTATTTCACTTTTACTATAGTTAATACGGATTTAATAGGTTTTAAAATCGTTAAAAATTTGTGTGATGGTGGGCATGTCTTTTGAAGGGTCAGCTGAGAATATGAGGACATCATCAGCAAAAAATGCTGAGCGTATCTCATGGTCCCCAATTTGTATTCCATGCAATGGGGCTAACGTGTTAAGGTATGTGGACAGTGGTTTAATTGCTAAGTTGAATAAAAGCTGTGACAGGGGGCACCCCTGTCTTGTGCCTTTGAAAAGTTTAAATTCTTCTGAGAGTAGACATGCCACCACCAACCTGGCCGTGGGAGCAGAATACATAGACCGGACCAAATGGACAAAAGGGCCCGAGAAGCCCAGCCGTCCCAGGACTCGAGAGAGCCAGTCGAAGCTAACGTTGTTGAAAGCTTTCTTCCCGTCCTGGGTGATGATGGCGAAGTCCCCCCCCCCCCCCCGTGTTTGTCAGCATGGTTGAGAATCAACTTTTCGGATGTTCAGAGAAGCTGTCCTGCCCTTAACAAAACCCGACTGTGCTGGGTGTATCAAAGAAGGAAGGATGGATGCCAATCTGGTGGCTATTATTTTAGATAGGATCTTTACATCTAAGTTAAATAGTGAGATAGGGTGATACGAGCCGGGTTCTAGAGGGTCTTTTCCCTTTTTAGAGAGTCATTTTATAAGTGCTTGGTTGCCAGAGGGGAAGTAAGGGCCTCCCCTCCAGATACCAATATGTACCTCCATTAAAGTGGGTACCAATAAAGTGCACAGAGTTTTATAAAATTCTCCTGTGAACCCGTCAGGTCCCTGGGCTTTGTTGGGAGCTAAATGGTTAATAGCAAGTGAGATTTCTGAGCTTGAAATAGGGGCATTAAGTGATTCGAGATCTGCAGGAGAGATCGAGGGGAGAATTAATGTATCCAGGAAATTCTGGGCTGAGGTGTTGTCAGTTTGGTCAGGAGCATATAGATTGGCATAGAAATTTTTCATGACTTCATATATTTCCTGGGGGGGGGGGTTGAGATTGCCATGAGGATCTTTGAGGGTGGTGATGTGCGTGGGGGAGTAGGGTCCCCTGGCTAATCTAGCCAGTAATTTACCTGACTGATTTTCGGGGGAATCATTGGTGGATAGATTCCTCTGAGCTAATTTTAGTCGTGAGCTGGCTGCCTTAAATTTGGACAAGGAATGTTTTTTGATGGTGGCTGCATAGGAGATTATTTTTCCTCTGATAAAGACTTTCCCTGCATCCCAAATTAAATTTGGGTTACCTATGTGGGAGGAGTTGGTGGCGGTATATTGCGACCAAGCAGTGTGCATGTATTGCTGAAAGTCAGAGTTGTTATGTAAGTATTGTGGGAAGCTCCATAAATGGAGATTTGGTTGGGACATTGATGCGTGGAAAGAAAGTGCTATAGGGGCATGGTCTGAGATTCTGATCTCATGTATCTTCACTTCTGATATCAAAGGTATTAAAGTATCTGTGCAGAATAGGTAATCAATTCTAGTGAAGATGTTGTGTGGGTTGGAGTAGAAGGTAAATTCCCTATCCAGGGGATGTAGAAGGCGCCAGAGATCGGTCATGTGTAGGGATTCCATGGTGGAAGCTAGAAGTTTAGGTTCTAGGTCGTGGGGGTCACGGTGGGGTCTCATGGGACGAGATTTATCATCTCCTACGTGGGAAATAGAATTAAAGTCCCCACCTACTACGTGGGGGGTGTGGGTTTTTTCGTCAAACTGGAGGTTAGGTCGCTGAAGAAGGATGTTGGGGGCATAAACATTCGAGATCATAAGATCCTTGTTGAACAAACGTATGGGGATCGTCAATAGACGACCTTGGATGTCGGAGTCTACTGATAAAATTTCACAGGGGAGGTTTTTATGTATCAATATAGCGACTCCTGCTTTGCGTCCAATTAGATTGGATCCTTTTACAGAACCCACCCATAGTTTTTTTAAGCAGTGTAGATCTGATTGTGTCAGGTGGGTCTACTGTAAGAGAACTATGTCTGCTTTTAGTCTCTTGAGATTTCTCAAGATCTTCATGCATTTAATGGGGGACCTGAGGCCTTTCACATTCCATGAGATGTACCTGATATGGGGAATATTGTGTTAGTGGTTTGAGCTAGATGTGAAGATGGTCGAAGGGTGCCCGATACATAGGTAGGGAGAAAAGGTCCAGGGCAGTATGAGTAATGGGTAAAGAGCCCAGAGGCATAGCTACATGTGTGCAGGCAGATGGATTGAGGGGTAGGAATTGAAATGGGAAGGAGGTACAAAACGCACAGAAAAACTGTAACAGTGCAATAACAAAGTAAACCATTACTGAACTTTGCTTTTTTCCTGCATAGGTTCGCAGGCAGTGATTGCTCCCTACCACCAGCCATGAGACTGTATTAAGACGGTGCCCGTATGGGATTAAGGCAGCACATATGAAATGGCGGGGGTGTCGGATGGTGGGTAGTGAGTGAAAGGTGCCTGCGGTAAAGCCCCTGGAGAAAGAAGAGAAGCGTATCAGGGTGAGATAAGTGTCCACAAGTAATGTGGGTCTAAAAACATACCAAAGCATGTTTGTCACGTACCTGGTGGTAGAGTCTGGCTTATGCGGGGGCAACCTCTCTTGCGGCCCTGGTTCGAGAACCCCTGATAGTGGGAACAGGGAGCTCTGGAGCGCAGGGGGGCACGAGGGCTGGACAATCTTCAGGTGGTAAGGAGAAGTCCAAGGTAGCTCGTGCAAGACGGGAGAATAGTGGTTCAGTCCGAGTTGGCAACTGTCAGGCGGTGCGGTACAACGGGATCAGGCAAACGGATGGTCGGGTTCAGGCAGGGTCGGTAACGTGCTGGCAGCAGAAGTACAGGAGGAGCAGGCAAGCGGGTGGTCGTAGACAAGCCAGGGTCAGATGCAGGCAGATATCAACAGGTCCGAAGGATAAGCCGGGGTCACAGGAACAGGAAGTCACACATAAGTAGTCACCGGGGGGGTCACAGGTGTAGGAAACGCTGTAGAGCGGACAGCACTGGCCACCAGGCTCTGCTGACTGAAATAGAGCCGTCAGGCGCCATTTCCGGCGTGTGCGCGCGCATGTGAGCGCGCACACGGGTGCGCGCACGGGCGCGCGCGAACGCGCACAGGCGCACGCACCGCCGCGGGAAGGCTAGGAAACAGTCTTTTCCAGACAGTGTTACTTAAAACGTTGGTCTTGAGGCAGGGAGACAAGGTTCCCAGAAGAACAGGTCGGAAATTTTCGTGCTTGCTAGATCCATTTGGTGCTGGAGAACTAAAGTTTCAAGCATGTTGTCAGTGAGGATCTTCTGCGTAGCGAGATCCGGAAGGTTTGAGGTGTTTTGGTCAATCCTTCCTAGGGCTGCGTTAGTTGAGTGCCCTGGCTATGGGGGGGTAGCCTTAGTGGGCAAAGTGGAGTACTGGTCACTGTTTATGGAGCGCAGGTATTTCTCTGCTTCTTGCGGGTCTTGGAAGGTGACTTGCTCACCGCTGAGAGATTTAAGATGCGGAACAGTTGGGAAGGCCAGCGTAAATTTCATCTGGCGTTGGTGAAGGACTGAGCAAACTTGTTGGAACACTTTCCTTTTTTTTGACACTTCAACGGAGTAATCTGAAAAGATTAGGATTTTAACTCAGTCGATCAAAAGGGATCTCGACTGTCTATATCTTTGCATTATGTCAGCCTTGTCATCATAATTTAGGTATTTGGCAATGATGGTCTGGCTCTTTCCACCATACAAGGCCTTGGTAGGCCTAGTGCCTCTGGTACGCGCTTTGCGCAGAACTCCATTGGGGCATTTTGTTTAAGGGACTCAGGTACACCTATAAAGTGTAAATTGCTCCTTCTCTACCTATTCTCAAGGTCATCTAGCTTTTGAAGGACGTATTGGTTTGTTTTTATTTGGGCCTGCTTGGCCGCTTGAGACTGGTAAAGTTCCTCCTCAATATTTGTGATCCTATTCTCAGCTTCATTTATGCGGGCCTTGTGTTCGCCCAGCTCCTTTCTGAGTAGCTGCATTCCTGAATTTACCATGGGCGCAAGAATGGCAGCTACAGCCTGAGCTATTCGGTCGTGTGACTCTGCTTCTCTTTGTAGAGGGGAGGGGGTGTGTGGGCTGCTCACCTCCATCGCGGGCGCCTCAGGCGCGATTGTAGTGTAGGCCGCACACGGGCCGCCTTTTTCAAAGTGCAGATCCATCTGCTGTAATGGAGGGATGCTGTGGGTACTGGGCGATGATGGGAGCCGATGGGGGAGTCTGGGCTGTTTTTGCAGGCAAATGAGTGGCGGTGGAGTGGGAGCTAGCGTGGAGTGCTGCTACTCATGCGTCGCCGGAAGTAGCGCACCATTTTAATTATTTATAGAATTGAAGTTGCCTTGAAGTAGTACAGGAACATTTTCTCAAGTCGGAACGACTTCAGTAGTGCTAATTAAGAGAGCTCTCATTGACTAACATGGGATTTCATATGTCATGCGACTTGGGCTTTCGGAAGTCGGTGTGAACCGAGCCTTAAAGTGGTTGTTAAGCCACTCTAACAATTATGCACCATCCATGCTGTCTCCTTATGCAATTTCCCTTTCTGTGTGTATTTTCTGAAAATAAATGCTGTAAATACGTCATGTAAGAGTCGAGATCGCAATCATATGACCAGCCGTGTCTTTGCTCCTCTCGTCTGTTGAATGCAGCAGGCGGGGCCGAGATTCCCTGCTGACGTCACCTGGGAGGGGAGGAGGAGGGGAGGAGGAGAGACCTGGCCAATCATGTGATCGTGGATCTCGGCTCCTACATGAAGTATTCCCTGCATTTATTTTTATAAATCACACACAGAGGGGAAACTACATAAGGAGACAGCGCGGGTGGTGCATAAAAAGTAAAGTTACTTGAGTGGAGGGGACGGCACTGTCATGAGCAGACAGGAGGAGGACACAGGAGACATAGGAGACACAGGACAGCAAGCTGCGGATGATGGAAGCACGTTCTGGTGGCTCCGGTGTTATGGCTCAGGAGCCATGATACAGCGTGGTCTCCATACATAGGGGAGGCAGAAACTGGCAGGATCAGCCAGGTTTTTTAGGTGTTACAGGGGACCAAATGACACAGGACAAGCACTGTGTCATATTACATGCTTTAATGGAGCAGGATCCATTTTTTTTTTTTTTTTTTTGGGTTAACAAATGCTTTAAAGTAAATGCAAATGAAGGACACACAGGGGTTGATGTACTAAAACTGGAAAGTGCAAAATCTGTTGCAGCTCTGCACGGTAGCCATTCAGCTTCTAACCTCAGATTGTTCAATTAAGCTTTGACAAAAAAAAATGGAAGCTGATTGGTTTCTATGTACATTGCACCAGATTTTGCACTCTCCAGTTTTAGTAAATCAACCCCTCAAAGTAAGACTTGAGCACCCCACAGAAGCTAGGCCCCAGCGGTCTGCCTCTTTACTCTCTGATCTCCCCTCACCTCAGACTTACATATATTGTATTGTACATTGAAAAATAGGCAAATATAGCCATTTATATCCTAAACAGAAAACCATTATTTGCCTGCTAACCAACCCAAGGAACCCATTTTTTGTTTCTCCTTACATTCTATATGTTCTATAGAATTAACAAAATGTTTTACGGGGTGTCCAGCTGAGGCAGTAGCTAAAGAAAAGCACCTGTTCCCAGAATATGTTCACCCCCTCCCCTCACATAAATAACTGACATGCCACCACACAATATGTGCTCCCACCTCAACCTATCAACCACTACAACAACTGCTAATAATTGTAGTATGACATGCCACCTTTTTGCCAGGGTAAAGCTTTTAATACAATATTATTCTCATTCTGAAGATAGAACAACTCACCCATCTTATATAGAAGTGACAGTATATAGAAATGAAAAAAAAAACATCAGTTATAGGCCGGTATAGCATTATGCAGCTGATAGTCTACAAAGTGAGGCTTGTGAACTGTGCTTTGTGCACTCGCAGGCATAATAGTTTCTGCTTTCCAACTCATGCCATGGACAAATGCCGTGAATAGATGCTTGCCTGGGGGGATTAGTTAAAATGAGTGCTTGTCAATCTTACAGCAAAGGTTATAGTATCAGAACACAGATAGTAAGCGTTTCCCAATCCCAAGAGTTATTTATCATTAATTTGGCTCGCATTACCCCTTTACAAAAAGTTTATTTGGATTACATTACTGTATATCTATATAATAAAAAGTGTAAAATGTATGATATAATTGTTTATTTTGTTATTAAAACAGATCCAGTAAATTGATATATGTGGTTGTAAATTCAGGAACTGAATGGAGCTTACAAGTGAAGGAGACTAGAGGCACAAAAATATTTTTATGGTGCCAAGTGACTTATAATTATGTTTATGGATTGTAGGGTTTGCAAGACATGATTAGTAATGCTAATTAAGTTAAGTCATATTAATGTGTCATGTTTTTATGACTATCATTACTGTTAGATCATGCCTATATTTAAGTCAAGTCATTTTTCTTAGATAGCATTTTTTCTTTTTTCAAAAAATCTTTGAAGCTCTGCAGATCTGGCAAAAAGAAAGTGATGAAGGGTCAGAATTTTGTACATTGTCTGCTTTTATACTTTTTATGCTCTCTCTTACCCCCACTTCCATACTCACAATATGTGTCACTGGGGCAGGAAGTGGGTGAAAAAAAAAAACAAATAAAATGTAACTTTTTTTCCCATGCTACCCTCAACTAAAATAAATAAATATTATTTGTAGTTACAGTTTTATATTCTGTTTTGAAATCATTGTTGAATGCAGAAGCGCTTACAAATTAGTGTAAAAAAACAAAATGGCAGGAAAAAACAACCTCTGTAGTTCCAAACATTTGAAAACTATTTACATCCGGTTAAGGCCACAATTACTGTCTGAGGGTAACTTTTTAATTGGAAACTGGCATATATGTTGTAGCAGGAACAGATATTTTCTGCTGTGTGAGTGCATATGAAATTGTGGTTTTATCTAGTCTTTGCTTTTAGTTCAACATTATATTGATTAATCCACTGACTCCAATAAATATTCCATTAAACGAGTGTTGGATTCATTTGTATTCACCGAGTGCGTGAGCCAACAGTAAGTCAACCAGACTGTGCAGATAGTAGGCTATAGGTGAGGGCACAGGAATTCAATGTGAAGGCTGCTGGGAGTAAGCTAAATGGGAAAGGTTCAGACAAAGCTTTTTGGCCCTGCTTCTCTTCTGAATCACAGGAGTATACTGTGACCTAGAATCAGCTAACAGTGTTATAAAGCCCACTGCTGGCTGGCTTCCCCAAGCCAGTCCAGACTCTGGAAGCATCTGTGACAATAATGTCAGGATCCACCCAGATGCCTGACGGACAGCTGGCTCAGCTTATAAACATGCTGCTGAGAGCCTTAGCCAGCCATTCCAGCCACCTCCACAGTCCAGCGCTCCAGTGAGCACTGGAGTGGCAGAGCTGAGAGTGGTGACTGACAGTCACCACACTCTACTCAGAGCAGACCAAGAACTAAGTGATCAGCGGTCATGTGATTGATCAGTTCTTGTGCTTAGAGCTGGCGAGGAACAGCTGCAGCATTGGGCTTATGCTGTAGCAGGGAGGCTAGTATGAATGTTTGTGTTTTTACTATCCCCACACTTCTTTTTTTTCCCTCAAATATTTTATTGAGAACAATAAAAATGATACATACAAAACATTACAGAAATCACATGAAATCTTTAAAAGATCATGACACTTGTATACATTGATATAAGACAGACATTACATATACCCACATTAAAATAAGTGAAGTATTGTCCCCCTCCCTGGGAAAACTATCACAAAAAAAAGATCATGAAATTTTAAAGCAAGTATTTTGATATTGCTCAGTGCCGGAGTATGTCTTAGAATATCCCTATTTGTGTGTCCATAGGCCCACTGTGAACCCTGACAGTTTGCCTAGACAGTGTTATTTTCTAGATTTTTCCAAAGGAGGGGGACAATACTTCACTAATTTTAATGTGGGTTTATGTAATTTCTCTCAGAGATCGAGCAATACAGGAACCAGAGATAGGAACAAAATAAGGGGAAGAGCATGAGGACGTGGTAATTGTGGTGGGTCTCACACACATATGTAATCACATGGGCAAATGAGCCTTTCTCCTCAAAGGTCTTCCCCAGCCGTTAGATTTAAACCCAGCACATCCCTTGGTGAACGGGTGATGGGTGACACCTCCACATCTATGTTTGAGGCAAGTAACATTGGAGAACCAGGTATGCATAAGGGCCTGGGAGCCAGACCCAAAACTAATAGCAATCAGGGGGATGAGGGCCACCTATATGCCATCAACGCCGATGGCCAATCTACGGATGGGCAAAATGGACCCGTTCATAACCAAACACAAGTAGAACATCCTGGCCTTGATGTCATCAACCTCTCCTCCTATCAGTTGACCACAAGTGAGTTAGAGGTGTTGCGTCTAGGTCTAAGCTTTTGCCCCACCCGGGGACTGGATAAATTTGAGGTGGCAAAGGATTTACATCTCTTTGCCAGAAAGTTGACACTGCGTTACCTTTATGACAGAGATCGGGGGGTGGATGGCACTAACGAAGACGACATGTATAGGGATTTCAAGGTACGGGATTTCCGTGCATTGAAAGTCCTTAAACAGCTCCTTTATGAAAATGAAGCCATGGGTGCGGCTCCCGAGTCTGATTCTTCCACCTCTGAGGACAAGCCCGATGAGAGACCCCCACTTATTGAGTTCAGGGCCAAGTCCCAATATTTCCCGAAATTACAAATTTGCCCAGCCATTTGGGCTTTTCTTAAGCAGACCCCAAAGGAATTGGAAAGCCTTCCCATTCATCCTCGACCGGCCTCTAACCTCAGTGATGCTCAACTATCTGCCTATCGGGTCCTTGTCCAGAATGACCAAGTGGTTATTAAACCCTCGCAAAAAGGAGGAAATGTGGTCGTAATGGATAGATCGCAATATGAGTCTATGTGTATGAGCATCTTGAGCAACTCTGAGTGGTATCGGCCGGTCTCTAAAGGTTATGTATCGGAGTGTCGTGATCGTTTTGGGTCTTCTTTGGTACAGGCTTTCCATGAGGGCATATTTAATAAGGACCTTTTAGAATATCTGCAGGTGAAATGGCCGCTTATGGCAACATTTTATGCACTGCCAAAGGTCCATAAAAATCTTACTAAACCACCAGGGTGCCCCATAATATCAGGCATTGGTAGTCACATGGAGATGGCTAGCAGGTACGTAGATTACATCTTGAGACCCCATGTCACTAGCCTGTCCTCCTATTTAAAGGACACTCCCGACCTACTTAAGGTCTTTGAGGAACTGGTGGTACCACAAGGTTCCATCTTGATCACTATAGACATTGAAGCCCTATATTCCAGCATCCCGCAAGCAAAGGGGCTGGAAGTGGTCTCCAGTTTCCTCAGAGAACACGACCAGGACAGTTGGCCTATGTGCAACTTTGTGTTGCAACTCTTGGAGCAGATTCTCAACTGTAACTGCTTCACATTCAATGGGTCCACTTACCTCCAGGAACAGGGGGTGGCGATGGGACATGTTGTGCCCCATCGTATGCCAACCTGTACCTGGGGGGTTGGGAGAGGTCTCTTTTCTTGGATGAGGGAGTGTCAATGTACCTCCACCATGTACTACTCTGGCGAAGGTACATTGATGATATACTGGTCATCTGGTCGGGGACGGTGCCCAAGCTGGAAGCCTTTCTCCAGTTCAAGTCATTGAACACCTTCAACCTCCGTTTTATTATGACCCACAGCCCTTCCTCTGTGTTCTTTCTGGCCATTAAGCTGGTGTTGAGGGAGGATGGCTGCCTTGTCTCCAGCCTGTTCAGGAAGGACACGGCGGCGAACACGATTTTTCATTATCGTAGTTCCCACCCCTGTCCTTTGATCCATAGCATCCCCTTTAACCAATATCTTAGAATACGCCACAACTGTGCAGAGGATGAAGATTTTTAACCGGAGGCAAAGGCATTATACAGTCATCTTAGGGATCGGGGCTACAGTAGGAAGGTTCTCAAAAGGGCCTATCAAAAAGCCAAGACTCGTACAAGAACGGATTTGGCCTTTGGCTCTCAAAAATCTTCCAAACCTTCGACCACAAAGGTGATTACCACCTTTACCAGCCAACACCAACAGGTTTGTAACATCCTGTCCCGCAACTGTCACCTTCTCGTGGAAGACACTGTAGTGGGTAGATTTATATCAAATCGCCCTGAGAGGGTGTTCAGGAGAGCACCAGCTCTTCGCAATAGGCTTACTCACAGCCATTATCTACCTGCTACTTCAAATGAGGGGGGAGTGGGCACCTATCGCTGTGGGGAATGCGGCTTCTGCCCTTGGGTTAGGGAGGGGTCTAGCTTTCCTCTGCTTCGGGGGGCATCCACGGACCTCACATGTATGCCACCTGCCAAACTAAGGGGGTGGTGTACATGGCGTTATGCGTCTGTGGTGCCTCTATATAGGCAAGACAAAGCACATGCTTGCCAGACGCATTCAGGACCATCTATATTATATATATGCTGGACTGCTATACATGCCCATTGGCAAACATGTCGGCTTATGTCATAGTTATGATCCTATGACAGTGTCCTTCTTTGTCTTAGCCCACGTCCCCCCCAATCCACGGGGGGGGGGGGGGGGGCACGGACAAAAGCATCCTTAAAATAGAATCACGCTGGATTTACAACCAGAGAGCCACTGAGCCCTCTGGATTGAATACATGTCTGTCCTACAAGCCCTTCTTGTAGCAATATCCTTAAACCTAAAGTTCTGATGGCTACCCTGATCGACAATATACGCCTGTATCATTGGATGAGGTGACTACCTCTCTACACTAGTTCAGTATCCAATTCTATATTGACATGATAGCTGAACGCAATTGATATGCATGGTTCAAGTTTTCAATTGAATATATAATGTGTTTCATGTATATGTTGAGGATTTGTGCAAGGGTGTCTTATTTTGTGTTTATGTGTTATGTGTTGCCCACCTCTCTCCTCCCCCTCTTGCCTTCCTCCTCCTCTGGTAGCACATTTGCTGTTGGGTAGCTACTCAGGCGCCCTATACACTGTGGGGATGATGTCAGCTCAATTCCCCACACCCCGTGCTGTCTCTCTTAGCACCGGAGGACCTGGTGTCTATGGAAGCGCCGCCCATCTTTGGGCAGCTCCGTCCGTGGCCTCCGTGTCTGGTGTGGGCGCCTGCGCTGGAAGTGACATCAGGAGGCTGCGCCAGCCTCGTCACTTCCGGTGGGACGGGATAAAAACATGAGGGTGGGGACACCCCAGTGACGGCCCCTGAGTGGTGGTATCGGCGTGGGGTTGCAGACAGGACGCTTCCTTCTGTCAGGTGGGTAACATGTGAGCTTTGGTCTACCTCTGTGTCATCATTCTTGGCTGGGTTGGTTCATCCTGCTCCTTGTTCATGGCGCTTTGGATGGACCACAGCCATTGCATGGTGACACTAGGCATGGTGGGTGCCCATATAGGCCATGACATATGCTGCATACTGCGTTACTCTTGGTTCACTCTGCAATGTTCATACGTCCCAAGGGATGGACTACTGACAGTGCGACACATGCTGCAATAGGATACACGCTTCATTGCAACACACTATGTTAGACTTATCATATATTATATACTATATATCTGTCCTTTGGTAGCCAGTCCATCTTCCCCCGTGCCGGATGGGGGTCTGCGGTTGTGACGCTCTGGTCACTTGTCCGTTTCCGGTCTTCTGGGGACGACGCTTTACCATCCAACCTCCTCTTGGCTGTCCCGGTCCAGTATCCACCTATGCAGGATAGGTGACTCTGACATCCCTGTCTTTAAGTGCTCCAGGTGTGTGGAGGCGGTGATTGGGAGGGGTTTGAGGCAAGCACTTTGAAAAAATTCTACTTTTGTGGTGAGCATGCTGATATATTACCTATCTGATGTTGTGAAATGTATACATATATAATGTGACTAATAGTGATTGTTGTCTACTAGAGTACCAAGCAACTGGGATCACCCTGGATGAAGCAGGAAAGCTGCAAAACGTTGGTGTTGAATGTTTCCCATGCTGTACAATGTGTATCCTGTATTGTGTCTAAATGGTGGTTTGTTTTACCAAATTTTACTTTATACAAAATAAAAGATTGTGAAATTTTATCTTTCAATAGTTTTTATTGTTTTCACAACAAATAAACACTCAGTGCAATTACAGTCATAGGGCTATTCAGAGTTGAGACTGAAAGATTGCATATATCACAACAGGATAAAGCACCCAACAGACCATAAGCTGGTGCAACATAGAGGTAATGAAACATTAATAGGTGGTTATGATCACGTAAAACAAAGATAGAAAATGACAAATATTGAGGGAGGTGGAGCCCCCCGCCCGCGACACCCCAATTGGGAACATACTGTGTCAATGGGCGGTTAGCAGCACCCACCAGATCAATTATATAAAACCACCATTCCTATTTCCAATGTCTCGTCCAAGTATATAATTGGTCTATGCACTCCGGACAGACCCACAACCAACATTGGTGTAAAAATAGTGTGAAAAGAAAGGGAAGTGAGAGAGAAAAGAGAGAAAAGAAAAAGGAAAAAGGAAAAAGGAGAGAAACAGAAGGGAGTGAAAATTGAAGAGAATTCTAGCAAAGAGAAAAAGAAAGGGAAATCACTCCGCCAATGGTCCCCAGAGCCCCAACCCCGGCCCCCCACCTACACTCTCAAGAAGCCTGGAGGTACCTGATCCAAGGATTCCAGATTTTCTCAAATCGCTGTTGTTAGTCAATTTTTATTCTATAGAACCTAGTACCAGTTACTTTTTAACCGGTCGTAAGAAGCACTGGTTGTTGTCGCTAAACTCTTTTAGACCTTAGGAACCTAGTCCATGGAGGTCCGAAGAACTCTCACATCCACCCCCCGGCCCCAACCCCGAGACCCCTGGTAACCGCCTCACTAAAGGGAAAGAAAAAGAGAAACGATCTTAAGAGAAGTTAAAAGTGAGGGAAGACAAAGAGAGGAAAAAGGAAAAAGGAAAAAGAAAAGAGAGAAAAGAGAGAGTGAAGGGAAAGAAAAGTGTGATAAAAATGGACAGAGAA
>BLSH010461312.1:411999-423550 GCA_018402905.1 Glandirana rugosa
TTTATTTTCCCTATCCCCATTTATTTGTAGGGCACTTGCCCTAGTTTGAAGATGATTTTAGAACAGTTATATGGCTTCTACCATTAATTAATACTTTTCAGACACAGTTTGAAGATGATCCACATTCACCTCCATTTTTGCTTTTTTTATGTTTTTATTTTTTTAAAAATATTTACAGTTATTTCCCTGTCCCCATTTTTTTGTAGGGCACTTGCCCTACCCTTACCCCCATTTTACTTCCTTTTGCAGCCCTCTAGGGCTTTCCAGGACTTTGTTACAGCCATTTTTGTGCATAAAAGTTCGGGTCCCCATTGATTTCAATGGGGTTCGTTGTCCGTGCGATCGTTCGGGTTCCGTCCGGACCCGGACCCGGACTTTGTCCCGAAGTTCGGACGGACCAGCAGAACCCGAACTTCCAGAGGTTCGCTCAACTCTAATGAGGAGCAGACAAGTCATAGATCAACCTGAGTTTATTTGAAAATTTGCCTCTCACAACACTGATGGGGCTGACTCTTCACATATCAAAAGGGGAAACTGAAAAAAAAGGGCCAATGACAAACCCCTTGTCAATTACAGCTTGCAGCAGGATGTCCACTGCTTCAGCATTGGTGGTTGCCGATAGTAAATTATGGCACTCGAAAGTGGTCTTAGGAAGGGCTATGACCCCTGTGTGAAAGCCCGTCGAAAACCCTTCTATCAAAAAATCCCCGACTACTGACGATGGATGACCTGCCAAACACACCTGTAAAGACTGCACATCCACCTGGCCTAGTCATGACCCTTTGGACTGCTTCTGGAAACAAGCAGTCTTCGGGTGGGCCCTGAAACAATCTGAGCAAATATGCAGTAGCCTGCACTGATTGTAATTGCAGGACCCTTGGTTGAAATTGTTGCATACCTGTGATTTGCCCAAAAACCGTATGGGGCGACCCAATTTGTCACAGGGGTTGATGCTGCCTGGTACCGCGGAACCACTCAGTACTGGCCTGCTGACGCTGGGAACTGCCGCTGGCTCCAAGTTAGGACATGGTATGCGTGGAAGATTGACAGTTCGCGCAAACAGGAGCTCTTAGCCCTGCGAAGTGTCTGCAAAACAACTCCGTGTCCACGTTACCCCAGAAAATGGTGACATGATGCTGCATAAAAATTGCCGCTGCTTTGGCTGAAAATGACCGGTGATAATCAGAAAAAGCCGATCCTCCGTATTTATGCCCTAATTCCACAACTGCATATAAGTACAGGTCCAATTCCTCCCTCATGTTAGGTTGAGCAGAGCAATTAACGTCCCTATAAGTGCTGAAAGCCAGCACAAACTCAGGAATGGTCAATTTACGACTAAGTCTGTGGTCCCTGGTCTTTACCACCACAGACACGTCCCCACAGGCGTAGGACCTATTGTCAGCCACGCCATGGGCCACGATCAGGAGGAATGCTTAGTTAACATCCTTGCCTTCCAAAATGTCCTCCCTCAGATCCTGGACCTGAACTCCTGCCCTGACGACACCAGTGAATCCAACATGGCATGGATTTGAGATAGTGACGTGGCGACCGAACACAGAGTTACTTGCTCCGCATCCAAACCTGAAGCAGAGGGGGATAACAGTTTGAACAGTTCTGCCTTGTGTGCCAATGCCGGATAGGAATTGGCCCTGTGCTGTAGTTCTGCCATCAACTTTGAAACCATCCATGTTCTGAGAGATGGTGAACCCCCATGAACCGAGCTCCTAGCCGGAGAAGGAGGTGCAGATGGGAAATCCACAATGTCTTCCGCCTGAGACATGATCTAAATGAGCAAACAGAAAACAAGGAACCTGATACCTGTGACAGAAGTGACCAACACCCGCTGGTGAAAGAACCTTGCCCCTAGACCCAAATGTGGGATGCATGCAATGGTGGACAAAAACCCCTGTACTCAGCAGGTACCTGAGCCTGCAAGCTCAACCTCTACCCTTGAGACACAACAATCCTGTGAGTGAGTGGTGAATATACCATGAACGTGAGAGAGAAGTATGTGCAGGCTTGCCCACGACCAAGCCCTTGAACCATACTGCTCGATTCATTCCCTGTATACATGACAAGTGACAGAGCACCAGGTGTGCCGCCCCCTGATGTCCCCCAACATGGTGTGGGCATGGCTCGAAATGACGAACGACCGTACTAACCTGAGCAACAACTGATCTTGAAGGCAACCCTCACGACTTCCCCAACCCTATGTGGAGAAATGAACAACATGCTATCCCGACAACCTAAGAATGCGGGCATACCTCCCTCTAACCAACTCGCCAGCTTGGTGCTATCCGCTGCTGCACCTGAATGACTTTTCTGAACTTGGCCGATGACCAGAACTGGGGAAACAGGATGAAAAGCTACAACCAAATACCTGCCTATGAAATGACAATGAAATTATGTGCTGCTGCCTTTCTCCGTGGCCCAACTGGGCGAAAGAACAGCCATGAAATGTACCCCCGAACTGTCCCTTCCCAACCACCTTCCTGATCTTGGCCCATGATCAGAACTGGGAAAATCCGGTACCTACCTATGAAATGTGAGAATAGAAATGATCTGCTGCTGCCCTTCTCCCAACAGGGCGAAGAGACAGCCATGAAATGTACCCCCAAACTGCCCCTTCCCCAACCACCTTCCTGAACTGGGCCATGAAATGTACCCCCGCCCGTGACCAGAATAGGGAAAACAAGCTGGGAAAGCTACAACCCGATGCCTGCCTATGAAATGTGACTATTGAAAATGATCTGCTGCAGCCCTTCTCCGTGGCCCAGACTGGGCAATGGGCCAGCCATGAAATGAACACCCTAACTGCCCCTTCCCCAACCAACCACTGTGACCAGCCCCCCCCCCCCGTGCATGCTGAGTGAAATGACTGTTGAACATACTGACCTGCGTCGATGATGATCCAGACAGCAAACCTCCACGTCCTATCAAGAGCAACCTACTCCTGCCTGCCACTGAATGGACAGACCTCCCTGAACTCATTGATGACTGGAACTGAGGAAACAACAAAATAAGGAGCTACAACCTGAGCATACCCAACACATGAAAATATGAAATGATTGTGCTGATGCCCTTCTCCATGGCCCAGAAATGAGCGAAGGGACAGCCAAGAAATGTAAAACGAAACTCCCTCCACCTATAATCTTTTTTTTTTTTTCATGGGTCTATGAGAAATGTGACCAGCTGAAGCTGATACCGTAACCCTCCTCCGTGGCCCCGAAGTGGGCGGAGGGACAGTAGTCTGCAAACTACAGAAATGACAACCTGATGATGCCACCACCCACATCCCCCCTAGCAAAATGAATCAAGAAATGAACCTAATCTACTGTCACAATCGATGAATCCGACCAAATCCATTCTGATCTAACTCTGAAATGCTTGCGAGATGAGTTTCCTGATGTAATGGGGTCCCTGATGGAAAACTCTAAAGTATGCAAACAAAAAAACTAAATATACACCTGGACTGAAGAGAAGCTGAATCCAATTTACTGAAATTATGCTAAAAATGAGTGTGAGCCCACATGTATATTTAGATAACTGCATGTATCTCTCATCAATGCTAATGCACAAGATGTGATGAGCATGGCCTGCATCCAGCATGAAATTACAGGGTGTACAGTAACCCTGAGAGAGAACAGGGAGTATGGTAGTGGTGCAGGACTGCTGGACAATCAATCCAGACTTACATGACAAGTGAAAAAACCTGCACCAACCCCCTGCCCCTGACCACCCCGGAGAGCTCAATCAGATGAGGCTGCCTGCTTGCCCCTGCCGTGCCTCTGTACTGTGCTTGAGTTCCGGGTGTCAGCTGACCATAGCGACCATGAGCCATGTATAATGCTGGGCACCGGGTACCTAGCTGATGCGCTGACATGGCATGTGCCGGAACATAAATGGTATAACATGAATGACTGGGATGACCGGCCCCCGGCCTGACTTCCCCAACCTCGCAGAAATGCCACCCAAAGCCCGTACAGCCTCGCGGCCTAACGTGCCACCGACCCAGAACCGGAAGTGAGGAAAAACCTGTGACCTCACCCGGAAACACCAGAAATGACGCCGTGCAACCTGAGGGAGGAGGCTGGCTTATATGTGGCCAGACTCCTCCTACAAACTCAGGCTGACCTTTGGTCAGCCTTCCCATCTATACATATGTTGGGCTGACACTTGGTAACCTCCAAGGATGATATAGAAGATACAGTGGGTCCTTGGTGAACACAAAACAACTCTTCTACATGTTTACATTTACAAGAGGTCTGGAATAGAAATGACAACTTGTATATAGTATCAAAGTAATACAACAATTAAGGTTATAGTAGCAATTGGGGGAGGGGAAAGAGAACTGATGCTTACCAACCAACACACGTGGGAAGACCAAAGCAATGACGTCACTCATTTACTCATATCCCCCCCCCCCCCCCCATTAGGAGAACTGTCTCTTTTCATTTGTTTTACTACTATTAGGGTGAAGGTATCCCCTTACTCTATATGACCTTAATTTTACTAGAGGCTCTCCCTTCCTTTATTTTGCATCATTGGGGTGGAAAATACACCCCTTATTTTGCAGTGGTTCCTGGGGGACACCACTAACTAGCCTTTGACTGGCATGTTTTTTTTCTTCCCCCTTCAAACACTGCTTTGCTTGCACATTGCGTCCCATAATTCTGAAAATTGTTTTTCTAAGATTGTTCCATTAAGAAGTCATTTTTATAAGCACTTCAGTGCTTTTCATATTACTCCCTACCTCCTTGTAATGGATGTTCTTAGTATGGCCTGGGCAGGCTTTATGTCCAATATTCAGGTTACATGCCTGACAGGTCAAAAATCGGATGAGGAAATTAAGTTGTTCCTTGACAGAATGTTTAATTAGTTAAAACATAAGTCACACCTGTATTGTCATATTTAATACTTTAAGCAATACATTAAGGAAGAAACATGCCCTTTGGGCCTGAGGGTCCAGATATTTCCCACAATTAAAGATTCACTCCCAGCTTTTAAAAAATAGAAGAAAAGAGGCGCCTCTAAGTGCAGACTTTAAAAACAGTTTATTAAAACCAACAATTGGTAACTCACATGAGACAGAAGTTAAAAGGCACATGAGCAGGTCCTCAAAGGGATAACATCAGTGAGACATCCATAGGCCAGGATTCCTAGCACCATCATGAACTGTAGCAAGCGTCCCTGTGAGTTGGTAACTGGCCGAAGACAGGGGAATCTTTAAACGAGGCTTGGTTCCATGGAAGCTAGAGTCCCAGGATGATGACGTCACTGGACAGCGACGCGTTATCCTAGCCGGCGTGCTGCGATTGGTGTGGCAGCCATGCTCCTTTATCAAGATATAGGTCAGGACCAAAGGGGTTTGTTTTATGTGCAAAGTAAGGGGCGGGGTGGGAAACAATAAAAGAAAAGGGGGAAGGTTTTCAAGAATGTAACTAAACAACAGAGGAATGTATATCATGTGTAACTGAAGGAAAATGGATATCATAACATTGATCAAAATATAAATATCATTCTGATGACAATATTGAAAACGTATGATAGATAAAACATGGATACAAATTTATATATAACCTACAGAAATGTATCTAGTATAAAAACACAGGGAGATTCTGATAATTTCATAGGTAAACAACAGCCATCATCAGTAAGAAAGGTTTAGAGTGCAAAACCCTACCTACTGAGTGTTATATCAGGCAAGATTTGTGCCTGTGTGCGGTACGTTCTTGAAAACCGTCCCCCTTTTCTTTTATTGTTTCCCACCCTGCCCCTTACTTTGCACATAAAACAAACCCCTTTGGTCCTGACCTATAGCTTGATAAAGGAGCGCGGCTGCCACACCAATCGCAGCACTCCGGCTCGGATAACGCGTCACTGTCCAGTGATGTCATCATCCTGGGAATCTAGCTTCCACGGAACCAAGCCTTGTTTTAAGATTTCCCTGTCTTCGGCCTGTTACCAATTCACAGGGATGCTTGCTACAGTTCATGATGGTGCTATGAATCCTGGCCTATGGATGTCTCACTGATGTTACCCCTTTGAGGGCCTGCTCATGTGCCTTTTATCTTCGGTCTCATGTGAGTTGCCAATTGTTGGTTTTAATAAACTGTTTTTAAAGTCTGCACTTAGAGGCGCCTCTTTTCTTCTATTTTTTCCAGTGTTACAAGGACTTTGCTTCTGGTCCAAAGAAGGCTGACCTTTGTGCTGGGACTTTTTACTAATGCTGGTTTTTATACCAGCCACATATGGACTATTTTAAAAGACTTGATGGGATTTATATGTTTTTTTAGGGTGTTGCGCCATATACTCGTTTGCACTCCCAGCTTTTAAGAAATTCTAGGAGAAGATCTTGACCCAATGCAGCTTAGAATTGATGAGATCACTCATCACCCAATATACCAGTGATATGACATCTCTAGATGTTGAAATAGATTGGCTAAACTTGCAATATAAACACCTCAAATATATACCAGCTTTTTTCACTAAATGGAAGGAGCTGAGGGAACGTCTTGGGGTGTTGAATAAGAAGATCATTTCTAAGAAACAAAACAAAGTTATCAAAGATAAACTTGAAGATAAATCCCTGCAACGAGCCACAAGAAGGCTCGTTGCAGGCCAGTCCCTGATTATGGATCCCACTGAATCTGACTCATCCCTTTCTTCTTCTTTTTCTCAACAGATGGGCTCATGACTCACAGGTTCACAGGTGTCTAATCTTTCACGTAAGAGGTCACGGTTCAGTGGTGGTACTTTACTGGTGGAATCTAAAAAGGGTAAAAAATCCACAAAAACACAAAAACAGACACACACACAAGGTGGGCCCTCCCTTTTAGGGAATGGTGGCGATGTGGTGTTTCCTCGTGCTCATCCACACTTCACAACGTAAATCCCAAAATTTTGGGATCATCCACTTTATCTCTAAAAACACAGTTGGCCAGTAATGATTTTTTAGACTCCACAACACTCGACCCAAAAAGACAACAGCAAAGCACTCTGGACACATATGTCCTCATACCCCCCCCCTTCCTGAGCACTCCAGAGACCCCACACAGTTGCATATTATTAACCTCACATCCACTGATTTATCCCAAGATGAGCTATCTGTTTTACAATTGGGCCTAAGGTTTTGCCCACTGGATCCAATTAATGTGACCGAGACTATCAAAGATCTCTACTTATTTGCATGGGACTTAACATTCAAATTTATCTTTGATAAAGACAGACAACAGACCCATCTAGAAAGAGAAATAACAGAACGGACTAAGCATTTTATGATGAAGGAGTTCCGTAACCCTCCGAGACCTCATGTTATTATATGAGGAAGGGGCTACTGTGGACGACTCCTCCTCTACCTCCAGTAACACTCAGGAGGCTGTGCCCTTGAATGTTACCCCTAATACCAAATTCCAGTCTCTATCTATGACCCCCAAGATTTTTAAATCTAAATCATGAAAATTCCTGGACCTAATGACTTGCCTGGCTATCTGGGCATTTTTACATTAATCCATCAAGCCCTTAAATGAGCTGTAAAGGCAGAAGTTTTCTTTTTTATATTAATGCATTCTATGCATTGAGAAAAAACCTTCTGTGTGTAGCAGCCCCCCAGCACCCCCCTAATTATTTACCTGAGTCCCTTCTCTTTGCAGCGATGTCCACGAGTATCTTAGCTGTCCCAGACACTCCTCCTGATTGGCTGAGACACAGCAGCTGCATCATTGGCTCCCACAGCTTTCAATCAAAATCAGTCAGTCAATCAGGGGAGAGAGGGGGGCCTGGTCAGAGCTCCGTGTCTAAATGGATACACAGAGCTCTGACTCGGCTCGGGTGCCCACACAGAAAGCTGCTGGCTGAGGGAGCACTCACCAGAGGGAGGGGCCAGGAGAGCAGAAGAAGGACCCGAGAAGAGGAGGATCCGGTCTGCTCTGTGCAAATACAACTGCACAGAGGAGATAAGTATAACATGTTTATTATTTAAAAAAAACAAGACTTTGCAATCACTTTAAGTGACAGCAATGGCAGGACATCCCATCAAACCTTACTCCAAACCAAATTTGAGCACTTAGTCAACTACAAAGACGAACTGACATCGCCATAAAGCCATCCGACAAGGGTAACAACATCGTTCTCATGTCCCATGCCCAATGTGCTATGATGTACTTCACAATCACACATGGTATCGACCAATTTCTACTGTGGTGGTACATAGGTTTATTGGCGAATTTCAAGAACTAAATTAGGGGGGCTTTCTGTTAGGGTTTAATTGATCGAAACATACTAGATTATCTTAACCCCAAGTTCCCACTTACACCCACATTTTTACACTCTGCCCAAAACCCATAAAAAACGAAGGTCACCCCCAGAGTGACCTGTTGTCTCAGGCATTGGTTCATTGGCAGAGAATGCCAGTAAATTCATAGACACCTTCCTTATGCCTCACATCTTGGGTCTACCATCTTATATATGGGACACCACTGATCTCCTTAAGCACATAGAGGGGATTATGATCCCTCCAGACACCCTGCTCATGGCTGTTGATATCGAGGCCTAGTACTCGAGTATCTCCCTCGAGCGAGGCATCCAGATGATTGAATCCTTCCTGATTGAGAGGGATCAAACAACCTGGGCCTTAAGTGACACCATTTTGAAGTTATTACACTTCATACTACTTTGTTTTTATGGAACAACATTGTTTACAAACCCAAGGTATAGCAATGGGGACCTCATGTGCACCTTGTGCAAATCTCTACACTGCTGGTTGGGAGAGGCAGGTGCTTTTGGAAGACATATTTGCACCATATCTCAACTACTGTATGTCCTCCTAAAAAATTACTAGTAGAATATATTCAACAACTGAATACTAATGATTTGAACCTGCATTTCACCTTTAATTATGATGGTCAGTGTGTCCCCTTTTTGGATTTGATAATCAGTAAATAATCAGGTGGTACAATTGGCACTGACCTGCACCGCAAACCTACAGCCGTTAACAAACTGTTACATGCCTCTAGTGCACACACAAGTCCCCTTGTCCACAGAATTCCCTACGTGCAGCATCTGCAGCTCAGCAAGAATTGCAGGGAGGAAAGAGAATTTCATTCACAGGCACAATTATTATGCAAACGCCTCCTGCTTAGAGGTTATTCACAAACCAACTTAAGGAAGGCATTTAATCGAGCCTTGGCCCGTACCAGAATCTCACTGCTGTATGATCTCCATAAGTGCAGACAAGCAGATACGGTTAAAATCATTACTAAATTTTCGACCCATCATCATCAACTTCAAACTATTTTATCAGACCGTTGGCCTTTGCTAGCTGACCACCACATCCTCAATAAATATATTAGGATGACTCCAGAATTGGTATTCCATAGAGCTGCTTCTCTTGGGGATTGCCTGACTACCAGACATTATAAAACTGAGACAGGCCTCCTCTCCGGCCCTCGTGGCACCTCCCGTTGTTGACAATGTTTCTGTTGTCCCTGGGTACTACCTAATGGCAAATTATTTTTTATATTTCAATAATTTTATTGAGGATTATTCAAAAGATTACCAAACAAGAGCTGATATTTTCATATATCAAAAAGGACAAAGGACAGAGATAGCATTGGGACATTGAAAAAGTAGCAGATAAATATAGTGAACAACAGAGTATTATTAATGATAACAAATGCTTTTATCAATCAAAGGGTCATTTTGCACATATGGTGCCAGCATTTCTAATCCTTAATAAAAGAGAAGTTAGGTCAGAGTATACTTCCCACAGGAGAGACACTAGCTTGGCAAAAGTGTTAGAGGAACCCCCTGTGCCTCCAGCACCCCAATTGGAACAAACTGTGCCCAGAGAAGGGAGCCCTCCTGACATAGCTAAGTGTATACCTTGCTATGGTTGATTAAGGTCTTCCTCGCTGCCTGTAATTACTCTGTATATTAATAGCAAACTGGCATCTCTGTCCGTAATTTCCGGTTGCGAAAGATCCGATAGGTATAAGAGAGAAAGTATAGAGAGATAGGCCAGAAAAAGAAGTAGTATGAAGAGAGAGAGAGAGACAAAGACTGGAGGGAGTACAAGAATAGATAAAAGAACGAGTGTTGCGTGGATTCAGTTGTCATCTTGATGAACTACAGAAGCCGACAAGCCCGGGGTAATAGATATGCCTATGAAAGTTGCCCAGGTAATGGCAAATTATTTACACCCTGCACGAGGCCGGCTGTGGTACAAGAAGGGTAATTTATTTAATGTTAAGTGATTGCAACGCCTTCTATCTGGGGAAGACCATTTGTGAGCTTCACCAATGGATTGATGATCACTTATACTACTCCACGAGTGGCAAGTTAACTACTGTAGGCAGGCATATCAGCCTACACCATAGATTTAATCTCCAGGTGGTCAAATTCATAGTTCTCAAGACTGTCCCCCAGAACCCATGGGGGGGGTGACTGGAATAGGGCCATTTTGCAATGTGAGACCCTGTGGTTTAATGCCACCACTCCACCGGGACTCAATGAGGTACAGTCCTATAAACCATTCCTGTGAATCATGTCTGCTAATGGAATGGTATTGGCATTGGCTGCCTTCCTTGTCAGATACACTGACCTTTGTTTGTTATTGCTTCTGCACAGGCTTGTCTTATTTAGACGTGCATTGCAGGACAATATAAAATTATGTTGGTATATCATTGATTTGGATATATTTTGATGTTTGTCTCTTTATTATACATTTAGCATCATGATACTCACTAGGGATATAGCTTTTTAAATTATTTCAAACTATGGGGTGTGGCATGGGGGTGTTTAGCTGAATGATAGATGCGTTTTTCCCAGTGATTCATCACAGTCAGGATCTCTTTTTAAGGGCATGGCAGCCCATGTTTATTGAAATAACAGAAATTACAGTCCATCCATTCTCCCTCTTCACTTCAAAACAGGAAAGTAAATCACTCATGGTAAAAATGCCAAGCCTCCTGGCTTTACTGGTCAGTGTTGCTGCTCACGCTCAGACCCCGGTCTCATGACCTTGTAATAGTGTGCGTATCCACTCAGTACCCCGGTTGACACTCTCTCTTGCTGCTACATCCCAACAGATAGGGCCTCCTGTTTCCTCTCAGACAGACCCGTGCAGACATGTACGCTCCTCCCTTGCTGGCCTGGACTCCTCGGGGGGGGGGGGGGGGTGTACTCTCCTTTGTCCTCCGGGATAGACAACCCTACATCGTCGTTCTCTCTCACAGTTGGCCCCATGACTCACCTATGCGTGTGATAATGTTCCAGTACTCTGGCCCCAGACTCGCACTCGTCGTTGTGACTGGTCATTTCGGTCCTCCGAACCGTAAAAATGGTACTCACTAAATGAAAGGACAAAACTTCACTTCTCCCTCTTACCTACCTGACATTAAAGACAATAAAGTTATTTGTACCCGACGGTACGGGAATTTTTCTCTAGGACTGACACTACTTAGTGACCCTTTTTGCGTAGATAGTAAGTCGATTTGTGGGGGTACGGTGTGGGGTATCAAACTTTATTAAATTTTTCGATATAGGGATCACT
>BLSH010461312.1:434628-446023 GCA_018402905.1 Glandirana rugosa
ATTTTTTTTTTTTTTTTTTTTTTTTGGTTGAACTGGATGGACTTGTGTCTTTTTTCAACCTGACTAACTATGTAACTATGTAACTATGTAACACACTTTTAGGCCCCTGCACATGAGGCCATCTAGGAAAAGTGCACCCAGGAGGAACAGATGGTGCATCAAGCCCAATTGCAAGTAGGCTGTCAAAGTCTATGGCAGGCTGAGGCTCAACGGAACACAATACCGAGTGGTACCAGTGTTTAGTGCCCTGTGCAGTCAGGGACAAGGGTCTGGAGCACAGGTCTTCTGCTATTGGTACACTTTTATTATATGAGCACTGTTGTGCAGCATGCTACTTAAAAGAGTATAGATTTTTTTTTAATCATACTTACCTAGCTAGATGCAGCATCAGTCCAATGCTGTATCTGTCCCCCGCTGGCTCTAACACTGAAAACCGAGCGATCAAACACCGAGTCTCTGCGCTGCCCCCCAGCACTCACTGGATCGCTGGGCTGTGGAGAGGGTGGGAGTGGTTGGCTCAGGCTCTCAGCGGCTCACTGAAAGACTGAGTTGGGTGCCTTTGTGGACAGATCCCGACCATATGGTCATGATCCTTCCCGAGCCTAGACTGGCTCTGTGACGGCAGCCGACAGAGGGCTTCACTCCGCTGTCTGCTGAAAATGGGTCACAGGAGTGCAGAACAAACTGCACTCCTGTGATCCACCGGAGTAGTACAGCCAGCTTTGTCTGTACTTCTCCTTTAAAGTAATCGGCTGCAGATTTTTCAAGGTTTTCAAAGTCTAGAATGTAGCCAGGGAAGTAAGTGTCATTTAATCTTCCCCCATTTACTTTCCCCAGATTTTTTAAAATGAAGCTTTGTGTAGTTCTCCTTTAAGTATAGCAAGCATAGCTGTGAACCCAAAGACCATGTGTGTCTCATACAATCAAAAAAATAATTTTGTATTAAATGTATGAATGAATAAATGTTGTTGTCAAATAGTGAAGATAAATACTTTGTCAAAATAATACCGTTTAGTAGTATCTTCATTATCTGTCTTGTAGCAGAGTGTTGTACCTTGTTAACCATCACTCAAAACAGAATGTTTGGAGGGGCGTGGCCTGAGGCGAACAGCAGCAGACGTGTTCCTGAGGCGCTCCGGGATCCCTCTGCTTAATCCAGTGGAATCCGTGCACCATCTGGTCCAGTGAGAGACAAATAAACCTCCAGATTGTCCCTCCACACTCCTTGCTATACCCCATCCAAAAAGCGGGCATGGACACCAGCTTGCGGAGTGATTTGGACCGCTACATCGCTCAACTCCCACCACTGAGGCCTCCATCCACCGGAGCACCTTGCACACCGGCCATCCCTCCAATTAGGGTCCCAGACTGTCAGCCTTAGAGCTTTCTCTACCATCCAGGTCCTCCTGCTGAGTCTCTGGGGTCTATTGACCAAGCCAGCCCACTGCCTTAGTTGCCGCCTACTGCATTTTTTGCAGGCCTCGACTCCCCATACCAGCTACCAAACTCTTCTTGAGCTCCTGGAGAGTTGCCTACACTGACTCTGCAACATATAATCACCCCCTTGCAGGGGAAGTGTGAGACTGCAATTTGATACCTGGGAGCTTTCAAGGCCTAGTAGTGGCGACCATTTTGGTACACCCCCTCCACCTCTGCTTGAGGCCACAATCACTAGCTACCTCCCTTTATGCAGAACCCCCTTTGGGGCATACCTGGGGCAAATGCACTTAAAAACCAAGACAAATAAAGCCACCAAGACATTTAACTAGCACTGGCACATAAATAGTCTTTGAGACAATCAAAGCGTCAAGAAGCATAATAAAAGGAGCGTCTGCGTGGCTTCCCAGGACACACCTTGATTGAGCTCCGGTCCTGCTCCGCTCTCCGTAGCCCCTAAACAGCTACACAAGCCTCGCACTGCTACAGGGGTGAGTGATTTTGGTCCCTGCTGACCCTGGGCATCCCATGGTGAAGATCGGTTACCAGAAACCGTACCCCCGGTCCTACCACGTGTCGCTGCTTTCAGACACCATGGAGCAATTCCTGGGCCTCAAGTACACAGGATAATGAGACCGAACAGATATGTTTTCTTATGGCTGAAAATATCTCACAGCCACCCCTTTTAATACAACAGGCACCTTCCTCTCAGACAATATTAACGCCTGAAATCCTGGATGAAAAACTCCAAGCATTACTATTTCAGCTCACTCGCAAACTCTCCCAGGAGCTGCGGGGAGAAATTGATCAGATTGGGCAATGTACTGCCGCACTTGAAAACAAATTTGATGATGTGATCCAATATGTACAAGCCCTGGAGGAAGAAAATTCCTACCTGAAACCTTCTGTGTCCCAGCTACAGTTACACCAGGAAGACTGGAAAATAGGGAACACCGGCAGAATCTGCGCATTTGTGGGGTAACAGAAAATATTCCAGATAACAAGATTCGCCCCTACCTGCTGGGCCTTGTCAACCTTTTAGCCCCTGATATAGCAGACATTGATTGACGTTTGGACAGTGCACACAGATCACTGGCCCCCAAATGACCAAGGGATATTGTTATCCGCTTCCACTATTTTGATAGTAAAGAAGCCCTGACTCTTGCTATCGCTCTCACATCGAGTATAAAGTAAATCAGCAATCTCTCCCCTATCACCCTGGCAAAGAGGCGTAATCTACAAACCATCACCACACATCTACAACTTCACAAAATCCCTTATTACTGGATTTTCCTTTTCCGCTTGAGTGTTACGAAAGATGGCACACAGTTTGTCCTTCAAGATCTACATGAGGGTGAAGCCCTCCTTAAAAGCCTAGGCCTTCCTCCACTTCCAGCAGAAGATCTGCCCCCACCGCCTTCTACTTGAATAACCTTTTCTGCCCCCTCCAGGATTTGGACTCTATATAAAGATTCATCTAAAGAAGCCTCATCCACTCCTCAATGCTCCGGGCTAACAGAAATCCGACCTGACCTTCCTGTAAATACTGTCCTTGCCTCAACCCTCTTTGTGGCCTAGTTAGTTCCACACTGACATAGGTTTAAAAATTAAATCGTATAATGTTAAGGGTTGGAACTCTATCAAGAAGCGTCGGCTGGCCTTGAGGGAATTTAGAGCCTCAGGGGCAGATGTGATACTGGTACTAGAAACGCACTTTCGCTCAGGAGGCTCCTTCAAATTCGTTACCCGTTACTTCCCCAAATCTTATATGGCGTCAGACTCATCTGGAAAGGCTGGAGTGGCGGTACTAATAAGAAAGGCATGTCCTCTCCACATTGAGTCTTCTCGCCTAGACCCTCGTGGTCAATATATAATTCTAAATTGCAAATTGAATTCCTCTACCTTTACATTGATGAATGTGTACGCTCCCAACACAGGCCAGCTGAAATTTCTTACAGACATTTGAGATACTGCAAAATCACTCCCTCCCCTTTACAATTGTTGTAGGAGATTTCAATGTTACTTTCTCCCCTTCACGAGATAGGAGATCCCTATTCTGTACAACTCCCTCGCCTCAGTCACAAACTTTAGCCTCTTCCTTTAGGAAACTGATACGTTCCCATCACATGTTTGACATCTGGAGAATTAAACATCCCACTGACAAACAATACTCATTCTACTCTCCAGCACACAAAATGTTTTCTAGACATGACTACTTCTTTGTTTCTGCACTGAACTAAGGCCAATCACTTAATCGGACCATGCTCCACTGTCTCTGGATCTTTCCTTTTACAAAGCATTCCCCAAAAAATGTCACAAGCAACTAAACGAGCCCCTTCTGCATCAAACAGATATTAAAGAAAACCTCACTAAAGCTTTAACTGATTTTTTTCAGCTTAATGTGGGATCTGTAGAGGGAACATCCACTATGTGGGAGGCTCACAAGGCTTTTTTTGGAGGGCAAAGACGCTCAGAAAACAGATCTTTTAAAAAAATGGAGTGGCAGAGCAAAAACTTGTGACCTCCCCCACAGTGACCCGTCTTCGGACAGTGACGAACCTGAGAGAACAGCTCAAATCATTGACTATGTCTGCAACTGTCAAGTCTTTACTTTGGGCTAAGCAAAAGTTTTACGAGTACTCAAACAAACCCCATAGAATATTAGTTAACAAATTAAAACCCCACCCCTCTCATTCCTACCCAGACTTTCTCATACAACCTAATGGTAAACCTACCCACTGCCCCCAAGACATGGCCAGAGCTTTTGACGACTCACCACCCTTCCTTTCAGCAAGCAAATTTTGACTCATTTTTAGAAGACATACCTCTGCCTAAATTAACATAAAAACTTAAAAGCTAATATTGCCATATAAGAACTCCTCTCTACTATTAAAAACCTTCCCAATCATAAAACCACAGGCCCTGACGGACTCCCCTACTCCTATTTCAAATCATTCAGCCAAGTCCTAGCACCTTACTTGTTGTCTCTCTTTAATTCCCTACTCAAAGGCAAAATCCCTCACCCTTCTTTTACCCATTCTATCATCTTAGTAATCCCCAAACCAGGCAAAGATCCATCCATCCATCCCAGATAACTATAGGCCAATAGCTCTTTTGAACTCTGACTATAAACTGTTCACAAAAATCCTTGCCAGCCGTCTTTCCCCCTATGTTATACAAAATGACTGATAGAGACCAAGTAGGTTTTGTTCCAGCTAGACATGCAGGGGACAACATTAGACATACTATAGATCTTATAGATATGATAAACAGAGTCCAGCGCCCAACGCTTATTCTGAACTTTGATGCTCAGAAGCGTTTGATCGCTTAAGCTGGCCCTATATGCTCGCCACCCTGACCCGCTTTAGCGTGCAAGGTCCCTTCTTGCTAGCACTGGAAGCTCTTTATTCCAACACTTCCTCTCAGGTTCGGATGTCCTCTTTCTTGTCTCGGACCTTCAAGAAATCCAATGGCACCAGGCAAGGATTCATTCTATGCTTGGAGCCTCTGGCTGCTGCCATACGTGCCCATCTGGACATCTGGGGGGTTCCTATTAGGCAGAGGGAGTACAAATTATCATTATTTGCAAATAAAATCCTGTTAACTCTAACGCACCCTCTTTTATCCCTCCCATCCTTACATGCCCTGCTCGCTAAATTTAATCTACTATCTGGATATAAAATAAACACCTCCAAGGCAGAGGCGTTACCCTTACCTATGTGTATGTCCTACAAAAGACATATCCCTACTGGTGGTGCTCTCATTCTCTAAAATACTTAGAAATACAAATTACACCAGCCTTTTCCTATTTACCTATGTTTAAAAATATTGGGGATATGCTGAGGCAGTGGAATAAATATCCTATCTTGTGGTTGGGAATAATTAATGTCTTAAAAATGTCTATCATGCCCAAATTGCTTTACCTCTTTGAAACATTACCAGTCCCGATACCCCTATCTCAGTTGAAAATGCTTAAGAGGTGTTTTTTGAATTTCATCTGGAACAATCAGGCACATCGCATAGCTAGCTCTGTGATTTTCTCTCTAAAACATTGTGGAGGTTTAGAAGCGCCTGAGGTGAAAAAATACAATTTCACCACCCACCTTTGCTCAGTAGTCTCCTGGTCCTTTCAGACTGCACCAAATAGATGGTCGGAGATAGAGATGGGCTTCCTTTACCCTGCCCACCCCTGTTCTATGCTTTGGAGCTCCTCACTGCTTCAGAATCCTAAACTATGGGATTTATGTTTAGCAGCAATGTTATTCACTTTGAAGATTTGGCATACCTGCAATTCTAAGTTCTCTCTCTCTTCGCTTTGCCCTCCCCTGTCTAATATATTATTTAATCCTAACATTCCAGATAGCTTATCATATGGCTGGGTCTCCCCCTGGGCTACTGCTGGTTTGTTCCAACTATGTCAACTCCCGCAGACTCTTGACATTCGCAGAACTTCAGGACAAACACCACATCCCCAAAAATTCTTCTACCTTCAAATCAAACATTACCTCTCTACATTGTCACCCACTCTTATATTGCCCAAACCCACCAATTTTGAACTCACATGTGCACAAGGCCCACACCAAGCATGCTTAATTTCAACCATTTACAAAATACTACATGATGCCACCCCCATCAGTTTGGACCTACATACATACATAAAAAATGGACCTCAATCCTACAACAACCAATTTCACTCTCAAAATTGAGTAAAATATGGATGTCTACTTCCAAAATTTCGAGGTGCATCACGCAGAGAGAGACAGCGTACAAAATCCTTATGTTTTGATATAAGATTCCTGAGGTCCTGCAATGTCAAAAACAATCTTTATCCCCTATATGTTGGCAATGTGGAAAAGCTAAAGGTACCCATTTTCATATATTCCGGCAATGTGAGGTTATAGAACCTTTTTGGTCAATAGTAATGTCTCTGCTTCAACAAGTAGTAGGCCAAATACTACCGCTAGATCCGTTACATTATCTTTTAGGCCTCCCTTTTCCAGACATTGGAAAATCCTTAAACAGACTTGCCTCCTATATATTACTGGCAGCTAGGAGAGCCATCCCCCTACAATGGATGACTACTAATCCCCCTTCTCAAGCCCAACTTCTAAAAGCCATCTCAGAAATACGCAAAATGGAATATATGACAGCGCAGGTGGGAGATACTGTGACTCAGTTTAATAAGGTGTGGGATGTGTAGGACATCTCTGAATTCGTTACCCTTCATGGCCCCAACTAAGCAGGATGGCCAGAGTGTACGAAATACTTGCATTACATTTGTCCCTACTTCCCTCTTTTTTTTTTTTTTAACTTTGGTTTTTATTGGATTTTTGCAGAAAAAGTAACAACAATGAAGTACAATAAGATAACCTACATCCCTCTTTTATGTCACATTCTCCCACCTCTCTTCCCCCTCCCCCCTGATACTTTCATTATGGTTACAAACACAGACTATACACGGCTCTTGCAATTTTTTTCATTTTTTTCCTTCCCTGTATTTTTGTTTTCTGTTGTATTTTCAATGTTTTAAGCCCCATACACACGGTGTGACGATCATATGAAAATGGTCGTACGACCGCTTGTTGTACGATCATCCGACCGTTAGTACGTGCGATTAGAACAGCTGACGTGCGACGGCCGTACAACAAAAGTTGGATGAGCAGACTAGAAATCTTTGGTTGTACAACACGTGGTCATACGACTGTTGCATCGTGTGTACAGAGAAGTTGGCCCAACAAGTTGTATGTGTAAAACACGCATGCTTAGAAATCAGGAACGCTCAGAAGTGTCCGTTCGTGAAAACCTACGTTCCTAATTTACAAATCACATTCACCTGAACTTCCTCTTTATACGCTCGTAGCATGTCAACATGTTAGGATTGGTTGTACCATCGCTTAGTGCATGTCAGTATGCTAGACACAACAGCCGACATACGATTTGAGCCATTTGGACGTACGACTGTCGCACCGTGTGTACGAGGCTTAACTCTGACAATGTCTTTTTAATGTGATTTTAGTAACACGTTATTCTCACTATACAATTGTCTTACTCTCTCGTACTTTTTGTAAAATTTTCTTTTTTCAAAATTTAAAAAAAAAAAAAAAAACAATGTTTGGAGGTCAAGTGCCACTTTTCCAGCCAACTTAATGGTTATGTAAACCCTAACAATGAGCTTCTCTTATTTGGTCTGGTCTTTTTAATATATTGAAAGAATTTTGTTATATCTGTTTAGAAAGCGCAATAAAATATTATGTTGATTCAGCTAGGAATCTTGCCAGCTGATAACTTCTTGTGTTATCTATAGAGTTGAGCGAACCTCTGGAAGTTCGGGTTCTGCTGGTCCGTCTGAACTTCGGTACAAAGTCCGGGTTCGGGTCCGGACGGAACCCGAACGATCGCACGGACCCCGAACCCCATTGAAATCAATGGGGACCCGAACTTTTAGGCACAAAAATGGCTGTAACAAAGCCCTGGAAAGCCCTAGAGGGCTGCAAAAGGAAGTAAAATGGGGGTAAGGGTAGGGCAAGTGCCCTACAAAAAAATGGGGATAGGGAAAATAAATTAAAATCAAATAAAAAAATGGGAAGGGGGTGGATGTGGAGTAGGAGCCTAGAGGTTGACTAGGCCGTGACCGTGGCAGTGTAGGTGGAAGTGGCGGTGGTAGAGGAGTAGGAGGAGGTAGCCAACATGGTATTTTTTTTTTGTATTGAGGCCTATTCAAAAAAAGAAGTATATGAATGGCTGTGTGAGTCCGGTCTAAATGTTTATTCCGCACAAGGTACAGACAAGTCTTGTGGGATCCATGCCTGATTCATTTTAATAAAGGTTAGCTTGTCCACGTTGGATGTGGACAAACGGCTCCGCTTGTCTGTGATATCGCCCCCTGCCGTGCTAAACACGCGTTCCGACAATACACTGGCTGTAGGGCAGGCCAGCACCTCCAAGGCATAAAGGGCAAGCTCAAGCCATGTGGCCAATTTAGAGACCCAGAAGTTGAATGGGGCAGACCCATCAGTCAGTACGTGTAGGCGTGTGCCCACATACTCTTGCACCATGTTGCTGAAATGCTGCCTCCTGCTAAGACCTTGTCTATCGGCTGGTTGTGCTGTTTGTTGTGGCGGGCTGCTGACAAAGCTTTGCCACATTTCAGCCATGCTAACCCTGCCTTCTGAGGTGCTGGCGGTGGCACAGCTGCATTGGTGGCCTCTACCTCCTCCTCCTCCTCTACCTTCACCTTGTGCTTCCGCTGAGCCCCCGGTGTCATTTTGGTATGCCCTCAGCAGCGCCTCTACCAGTGTGCGCTTGTAGTCGCGCATCTTCCTCTCACGCTCCAGTGAGGGGATCAAGGACGGCACGTTGTCCTTGTAACGGTGATCCAGCAGGGTGGCCACCCAGTAATCAGAGGAAGTTACAATGTGGGCAACTCGGCTGTCGTTGCGCAGGCACTGCAGCATGTAGTCGGCCATGTGTGCCAGGCTGCCCAGATGCAAAGACAAGCTGTCCTCTGTGGGAGGTATATCATCTGTGTCCTCTGTATCCCCCCAGCCACACTCCAGTGATGCCCACGAGCTGCGTTGGGTGCCACCCTGCTGCAATTAGTCCTCCTCCTCCTCCTCTTCCTCGTCCTCCTCGTCCTCCAGAACTGTGCCCTGGCTTGAATATTTTGGACCTGGCCTATGCTGGTGCAGGAACCCACCCTCCGAGCCACTTACGAATGACTGGCCTGATAACCATGGAAATGACCCCTCTTCCTCCTCCTCATCCTCCTGTGCCACATCCTCTTCCACCATGGCCCGAAATGTTTTTTAAAGGAGACATAGAAGTGGTACAGTAACGCTGAGAACAGCATCATCGGAACTGGCCATGTTGGTGGAGTACTCAAAACACCGCAATACGCTACACAGGTCTCGCATGGAGGCCCACTCGTTGGTGGTGAAGTGTTGCTGTTCCGCAAAGCAACTGACCCGTGCGTGCTGCAGCTGAAACTCCACTATTGCCTGCTGCTGCTCACACAGTCTCTCCAGCATGTGCAAGGTGGAGTTCCACCTTGTGGGCACGTCGCATATGAGGCGGTGAGCGGGAAGGCCGAAGTTCCGCTGCAGCGCAGACAGGTGAGCAGCAGCAGGGTGAGAACGCCGAAAGTGTGCACAGACGGCCCGCACTTTATGCAGCAGCTCTGACATATCAGGGTAGTTTTTTAGAAAATTCTGTACCACCAAATTCAGCACATGCGCCAGGCAAAGGATGTGCGTCAAATGGGCTCGGCCCAGAGCCGCTACGAGATTTCGGCCATTGTCGCACACCACCAGGCCGGGCTTGAGGCTCAGTGGCAACAACCACTCATTGGTCTGTTGTTCAATGCCCGTCCACAGCTCCTGCGCAGTGTGGGGTTTATCCCCCAAACATATCAGTTTTAAAACAGCCTGCTGTCGTTTCCCCCTGGATGTGCTGATATTGGTGGTGAAGGTGTTACGCTGAGCGGATGAGTGTGTGGTCAAGGAGGAGGAAGCGCAGTAGGAGGAGGAGGCAACAGGAGGCAAAGAGAAATGCCCTGCAATCCTCGGTGGTGGAAGGACATGCGCCAAATGGCTAGGCGGCTCAGGCCCACCCAACACTACATTTGCCCAGTGTGCAGTAAGCGAGATATAGCGTCCCTGCCCGTGCTTACTGGTCCATGTATCAGTGGTTATGTGGACCTTGCCACTGATGGCGTTGCGCAGTGCATACCTGATCTTGTCCCCGACTTGTTTGTGCAGGGAAGGGATGGCTCGCCTGGAAAAGTAGTGGCGGCTGGGTACCACGTACTGTGGGACAGCCACCGCCATCAGGTTTTTGAAACTGTCCATGTCCACCAGACGGAATGACAGCATTTCAAAGGCCAAGAATTATGAAATGCTGGCATTCAGGGCCAGGGATCGCGGGTGGGTAGGGGGGTACTTCCTCTTTCTCTCCAGGGTTTGGGAGATGGAGAGCTGTAAGCTTCCATGGGACCATGTGGAAATGCTGGCGGCATGGTGGCGTTGCTGTCATATCGTCTGTTTGCTGGGTGGCAGGTGACGCTGTCACTGTAGAGGTGGAGGCCGAGGCAGCAGCAGAAGAGGAAGCAGGAGGAGGCCAAGACCTTTCTTGGATTTTGAGGTAATTATTCCAATGCAGCTTGTGCCTTGAATTTAGGTGCCTGGTCATGGGGGTTGTGCTCAGGTTGAGAACATTTATGCCCCGGCTCAGGCTATCATTGCACAGCTTGCAAACCACTCGTGTCTTGTCGTCAGCACATTGTCTGAAGAGCTGCCACGCGGGGGAACGCCTTTGAGCTGCCTTTGGTGTGCTAGGTCCTTGGGTGCGGTGGATAGTAGCAGGCCTACTGTCTAGGGGACGCTCGCTCCACTTTTGCAACCTGCTTCCTCTTTTGCTGTGCTGGTGCCTCTGTGTGACCACCACCTCTTCCTCCAAACTCCACACGTCACTCGCATGACCCTCATTCCATGTGGGTTTAGGACCTCATCATCCTCCTCCACATCATCTTCCACGCACCCTTCACCACTGCCCTCCTTGTCAGTCTGCACACTGAGGCAAGCTGCAGCAGTTGGCACCTGTGTTTCGTCGGAACTACTTTCGAGTCTCAACCGTGGACTTGGGGTACCGGTAGACAGAAAGTGGAGTCGGGGAACATTTAATCGGTTCGTCAGACTCGGGGTTCAGGACGTTCTCTGAGAATACGAAAAACTACTGAGAGGACCCCACGAAAGGCACCCGGTAGGTGTATCGCGACGGGGTCTTCACCTTCTGTAACTCACGTGGTTACGGGTTGGTGAAGACAACGTCCTACTCCTGTACCTTTGTGGTCGCGTCGTGTAAAGACTACTACTGCTTTGTGTCCACGGTTGACGACGTCGAACGGAGTCACACGTCTGACTGTTCCTCCCGTCACCACTTCCCACGCACCTTCTACTACACC
>BLSH010461312.1:450378-485794 GCA_018402905.1 Glandirana rugosa
AAGGAGGTTCTGATTCCTCTATATAGATCTTTAGTGAGACCTCACTTAGAATACTGTGTCCAGTTCTGGAGACCTCACTTACAAAAAGATATTGATAAAATAGAACGAGTTCAGAGACGGGTAACAAAAATGGTGAAAGGTCTGGGGGATAAAACATATCAAGAGCGACTTCAGGAACTTAATATGTACAGTCTGGAGGAAAGAAGGGAGAGGGGAGACATGATTGAAACCTTTAAATACCTCAAGGGGGTGAATAAGGTTCAGGAGGGCAGTCTTTTCAATATGAAACCAAAATCAAGAACACGGGGACATGACCTCAAACTAACTGGGGGGAAGTTCAAAACTAATCTTGGAAAGTATTATTTTACTGAAAGGGTGGTTGATGATTGGAATAAGCTACCAACAGAGGTTGTGAGACAGTCAACAGTAAATGGCTTCAAACGTGCTTGGGATAAACATAAATCCATAGTCAGACAACAAGGTTAATGTAAAAAAAAAAAAAAAAAAAAAAAATAAAAAAAAAAAAAAAAAATAAAAAAAAATAAATAAAAAGGGGCAGACTCGATGGACTACTCAGTCTTTTTCTGCCGTCACTTTTCTATGTTTCTATGTTTCTATGTAAGTCCAGTTATAGGTTGGGGCAGTTGGTGCTTGTTTGTGCTGCATGTATACGTGCAGTTGCGGATAAGGGAAAGCCTAAGCCACATATAATTGCTCCCATTACAGGTGACCGCTTCCTGGGGGGCCCAGCAACATGGGTTTAGAAGAGCATCCAAACATGCCTTAGCTCATCACTAGTTTAGATGATACCAACACGTTCTGTTCAAGACCTGTTCATAAGATGTGATTGAGCCACAAGCTAGAATATATCTGTCAAATAGTTGACACAAGTGAGTACATAAAGTTGCCTATATAAGACCTACACAATATAGGTTGTACTATCTTTTACAAAGCAAGCCTTCCTCTAGAAAAGATTTTCTTTGTTTCTTAGCCTATGCAGGGGACTGCAATAAGATTGAGTGACATCAATGGCATCAAAGCCAGTGGACAGGAAGCCAGGGTCTGCAATACGTATTGTGCACTTTTTCTAGTAATGTTTTTTTTTTTACGTTTCACTTAGCAATTTTATATAAAGAGGGGTTTATATAGTGTAGTTGTATCATTTTTAGTGAAAGTTTCACTTTAACTGATATTTTCTATATCGGCATGGAGCTCATCTTTAAAACTCATGCTTCACACAAGTCAGTACAGCATTATGAAATTATATTATTATTTCAAGTAAAAATATACCACTTGTTTGCCAAGTGTTAAAATCTGCTGATCCAGAGTATATTCTTATTACCCAAAGCCTAGGCAGTCTAGGTTACAAGTACTCTCATGGTCATAAGGATTGTAGGTTTTTTGCATCCTTAGAGACAGTCTATTGTGCTCAATTGATTCAATTCTATCTAAAAGACCTGAAGTGTGATAAGAAAATGAGCAAGGCAAACAATCTGTAGCATTTCTGAATAAGAAAAAGAACCTAGATATACAATGAGAATATAGCTGCAATCATGTATGCATATAATTACAAACTATACACAGAAAAGGGTTTTTCTTTTCAATATTCTTTATTAATTTTCACAAAAAGCATTGAAAGAACATTTGGACAATATTCGTTGTACAGTAGGTCGCAGTAGGAATTGCTAGACCGAATACTTATAACAAAACAAAGGTACAAACAGAAATGCTCATTAGTATATTGCCGAGTAACAAGTAACAAGTATGGTGTAAAATAAAGGGTGGCCTGTGATGTCTCTTCTAAGACATTCCTTCGGGGTCAGCTGTACCTTGGGGGGAGAGACATCACATTCAGTCTTGTTCAGTGTTAGTATAATTGAGCTTATCACAAAACCAGGATAAAACAACATGAATGTTATCCATCGAACATTGGTCATGGTTCAAAAGGATACTAGACCAGATACAAATGTCACAGCAGCATTTTAAACCATAAGTGTTCGCTGGGATAAAACTAAATACCCAATGTCCAGTTTAAGGTGTTATCCCCTGTCCCAGACACCACATTTGGGAGCAAACTGTGTTTATTGGGGTGGAGACAACATATCTAGTCTTAGTGTCATAACATTAACTAGTCAAGTTTAGGCTGGTACTATTAGTATCATTCAGTGGACTGGGATATTAGGTTAATCACGGCCTATTTGATCTCTAGGTTTTCCATAGGCACCATTTCTCTATTGTTTGTTGAAGCTTCCCACTCCTGGCAGCCATTGCAAGTTCATAAGAGTAGTGTGTATGAGTTAGTTCTATGGTTTGAGTTACAGTAGGAGGCGCACAGAATTTACAATGTCTCGCTATGGTGAGCCGTGCTGCCAGGAGTACATGATTGATTGTGTGTTGAGTATAGTGTGGTAGAGAGTCCAATTCTAAATTTAGTAATGCTAGACCTGGGGAGGAGGGAATGTGCGCTTGTGATATTGTCAATATAAGGGAGAATATATCTTGCGAAAAATGTATAATTTTTGGACATTTCCAGAATATGTAGAATATGTCCCCTTTTTGGCCGCAGTTTCTCCAACACTGATCTGAGGGGTCTGCCTTGAATTGGGAAATCTTATCTGGCGTTAAGTACAATCTTAAGAAATATTTTGGGGAAAATTCCCATAGTGCTGAACATCGTGTTGCTTTATAGGTTGCGTGGTTTTTCACAAAGACAGTCATCTTTTGGATTAAGTTCTAAAAAAGTGATATGCCTTTCTGAGATTTCGGAGGAGAATGGTAGTATGCCCATGCTGGCTGGGGGAGTTAGAAGGCCACATGGGATGCTTGGACAAACAGCGATTTGTGCGGAGTCAGAGTTAGAGTTCTTTATTTGGCAATTGGTACTTGTTTTGGATTTGCTAGAAGGATCTGGGAGTGTCAGAGATGAATATATCTTCTATGTGTTGAATGCCCACAGAGACCCAGGTAGTGAAAGAAAAATTGTCTATAAGGTGTTCTAGGGTAGTTATTGGAGTTTTAATTTGAATAGTATCAGCGCAAGTGGGGGCTAGTCTGTTTAGTGTGTGCCAGACATTGACTGATGCTAGTATGGTGGGAGAGAGGAAAGAGGGAATATGAGATCTCAGTTGGGTTCCAAAAAGCCATTGTAGAAGGGATTTCTTGGGGATGGAGGATGCATCTATCTTTTTCCATAGTGTGTCAGGGAGGGGCAAGAACCATTCTTTGAGTTGGTTAAGAATTGTGGCTGTGTTATAGTCATAGAAATCAATATACCCCATGCCTCCTACAGAACGGTGCTTTATTATTTTGCTGTGGGCACTTCTAGGTTTTTTCCCTTTCCATATAAATTGGCAAGAATAGATTGTACAGACTTGAAGTAGTTGGATGGGATGAGGATGGGGAGGGTCTGATAAAGATATAAAAGTTGGGGAAGATGCATCATTTTGAACGCTGCTAGCTTTCCTGCCCAGGGGAACTCAAATGTAGTCAAATTGTTTAGGTCTGTTTGTAGTTTAGTTCAGAAGGGTATATAGTTGGCTTGGAATGGGTTCCTGACTGATTTAGTCAGGTGTTTGCCTGGATATGGAATGCTATGGTCAGCCCAAGTACTGTATATGGGAATGTTTGTTGAAGTAGATTACTTACTATACTATCTATTCCCACCCCTAGTATTGAGGATTTTGTTTCATTGACCTTGTAGTAAGAAATGCTACTGAACCATGATAAAGTGTTCTGAGCTTCAGTCAAGGAAGTAGTCGAGTATGTGAGTATAAGGATTAAATCATCAGCAAATAAGCTGATTTTAGCTCCTGGGAGGCAATTTTTAGTCCAGAAATATTATGGTTGGACCTGATATGTTCTGCTAAGGGTTCCATGACTAAGTTAAAGATTAAAGGGGAGAGGGGGCACCCTTGTCTTGTTCAATTTGTGATGTGGAAGGGAGTAGACAGGATGTCTGATGTGAAGACTTGGGCAGATGGGGAGGTATAAAGTGCCATAATCACTTTGAGGATTAGTTCCTGAAAAACAAATGTTTGCAATACCGAGCATAAGTATATCCAATGTACTCTGTTGAACACCATCTCTGCGTCCAGATATAGTAGCAGAGAAGGCGTTCCTGTACTTTGAGCATAGTGGATAATGTTGATCAGCCTTCTTGTGGCGTCCAATGTTTGATAGCCCTTTGGAGGTTGACTCCTTTCCTGGCTTTGGCAGAATGACTACAATAGCGTTTAACATTTCAGAGGGAAACGATGAAGAGGAGGCAGCCTCATTGAAAATGGAGCACATGTGGGGAACTAAAATGTGGTGCAAGTGTTTATAATATTCACCCGTTAATCCGTCTGGGCCAGGGGATTTGCAATTGGGCAATTTTTCTATGACCTTTTGGAGTTCCTCTAAATGAAATTGTTTGTTTAGATGTGTCAGCTGGTGCTCATCTACTTTGGGGAGTGAGTTGTGGGCGAGAAAGGAGTCTATCTCTTTCTGGGAGGGTTGGTGTGTGGCAGTATTATCACGGATGTTATAAAGATTGCTGTAGTATACGCTGAAGGCGTCAGCAATTGCTTGTGGATTTACCAATTTTTCATTGAATGTTGGGTGAAAAAGATGTTGAATCTTAGATTTCTAATCCCTGGCCTTTGATCCGCTAGCCATTGCTTTTCCTGCTTTATTGTCTGTAGAGTAAATAGTAGCTTTAAGTTTGCGTTGTGTTTGTTCAAATGTATACAGGTGCATGGAACGAAGTTCTAGGTGTAAGTTAAATAGATCAGAGTCCAGCTGTGGAAAAGGGCTTACTTTGTTTTGGTCATCAACTCTTTTAATATCCACCATAATGGCGTCTAGACACTGCACCCTCTCCTTCTTGGCATTTGAGGCACGTTAAATAAGCACACCCCTAATATAGGCCTTGTGCGTATTCCATACCATCACCCGATCTGACACTGAACCTAAGTTGTTAGTAAAGAATTCTTCTAGGTGGGATACAATGGTTTTAGCATAGGATGGATTTTGTAGGATGTAGTTATTGGTGCACCATAAGTAAGTGTTTGGTCGTGATTTTCTTCCATTCAAGGTAATGCTAATTGGTGCATGGTCAGACCAGGTGGTGGCATGGATTTGCGAAGAATAGACATTTTGCAATAGCCATTTGTCCATTATGAAAAGGTCTATGCATGAATATGAATATGAGTTGTATCTCCACATCTCCATGCGTCATAGAGATCATGGTCATGTAGAAAGGAATTCCGCAGAGTAACTCTCTTGGAGTTTGAGGTAGTGTCTAATTAGAGGTCAGGGACTAGGTTGAAGTCTCCACAAAGGAGCAGATGTTCTTGTTGGATCAATTTCAGTTTTTTGAGGGTCCTGTTAAGAAAGGAAATTTGCCATTGGTTGGGAGCATAGACGCTCACTAGAGTATATTGAGTTTCATTGATGGAGCAGAGCAGTATGACATAACAATCTATTGGGTCCAAAATGCTTTGATGCAGTTAAAAGGAGACTGTATTTTTAATAGCGATCATAACCCTCTCTTTTTCTTTGTAAAGTTTGCTTTAAACACGTGAGGGAATTGTTTATGTTGGCCTACTGGGGCTGCGTCTGATGCGAAGTCTGTCTCCTGTATACAGAGCACATTGCAGTTGTGGGTGAGTGCTGTTTTCAATAAGGAAGCCCTTTTGACTGGGTGGTTAAGTCCTTTTGCGCTTAGAGACACAATGAAGAGGGACATAATTGTGGGAAATTGTGTGTGGAAATATAAAGAGAACTTACAGTTAGTAGTCTTGAGTACTGCAGATGCTCGCTGTGAGTAGTGACTTTGAGGTTGAGCAGATCTGTGTCCTTAGATGCGACAAACGTATAGCAGTAGGTGTGTGGGTAGGTGTATCTGGAGCTATAGAAAAAAGATTAGTTATTCGGTAAACCTTTGAGTTATACAAGTTGTTGTGTGAGGCGCAAGCCATAACTTGACCAGGATCAAGAAAATCAATGACAGGACAAAGAATATAAAGATAAAAAAAACAACTAAGCAGATAGATCATGGTTGAGCTGCTAATTTTTCTGGGGGTAAAGTTTGTAGGAGGAGATCTAGAGTCACATATGGGACCGGAGAATAAGGTGAAGTTGAATAATCTCATTGACATAGTCATTTGAATTTGGGACCATGCTTCTTGTTATGGAAATGGTCGTTCGGCGGTTGCCGATTTGACACAGTTGAAGTAGAGATGCCTTGAGGTTGGTCAGGTATGATGCCCCATGTGTGAAGCATTTGCGTGCCTTTGTCCAGGTTTGAGATTGTGTTCATCGTTCCATTGTGAGTGATAAGTAGAGTAGCCGGATAGCGCCATATATAGGTAATCTTGTAGTTATTAAGCTCTTTGGTGAAAGTTTTTAACTGCCTTCTCATCTGGAGGGTGTATTGTGAAAAATCTGCAAAAATGTGTAGCCCCTTGTAGGGAGCTGGGAGGTTAGGAAGTATTCTTGTTTTGCTCAGCAGTTGTTCTTTCACCAGAAAAAAAGGGAATTTTCATAAGAACATCCTTGGGGATGTTGTCCGCTAGGTGTTGAGGTTTGGTATGTCAATAGCCATTTCCACTGGTGACAAGCCTGGCAGTATGGTGGAGATTTGGTCGCGTGCATAATCATGTAGGCCCTGAGAGGGAATTGATTCTGGTACACCGTGCAGCTTCACATTATTGCACCGCGAGCGGTCCTCTAAATCCACCAGCTATGATCCAGAAGGTATCCTCCTTAGTATCTGCATTCCTCCATTTTGCTCTGCATGTATTGGACCCTGCCTCCCATTTGCTGTATATCATCAGATAATTTGTGGATGAAGGAGGAGAGGTTGGACATGAGGGATGATTGGGCCTTTCCTCCCGGCGGCACCGGCTGGTGGTAGAATGCTGATCTTTTTGGGGCAATGTTTTTCTTTCCTTTTGCGGGATGACATCTCCGCAGGGTCTCTGGGGTGTCAGGAAGAATAAGTGGGTCCGATGTACGGTGGTTCATCGCTGGGATGACAGATGTCTCCGGTCCGCTTCTCGGAGCTCAGGCTTAAGCAGCCATCTTTCAGCACTCCCAAGCCATGCCCCCATAAACGGGTTTTTAATACATAGGCTGACTAAGAAGATTTTTTTTGTCAGAATGAGCTGACCTTTAACACTACATGAGCTAATTTTTGGCAAGATTTGGAATCCTCAGCTTTCCCACAATCCCATGAGAATTTAAAATGGTGTCAATGGTGTCTAGGGGAGGGGACTGTAAGCAAGGGTGTGGGATAAGTGTCTTGTACCATTTTGTATATGTCACCTAACAATTTAAAATGGAAGAGGGGGCACTCTTATAAATAAAGGTTATGTCAATTTAAATTGTATGTCTGAGCAAATTTAAAACATGAACACATTCAGTACATCTCTGCACTACATGCACATTTCCCTATGTTTTACCCTTGCTGTATATACAGAAAAATATATGGCGATTGCCAACAATTCAGTGAGTTCCTAATTTCCTGTTTGAGCTGACAACACAGTACATCTTCTGAGCTTAAATTTGGATCCAGGTATTTGCTTTGCTGGCAAATCCAATTCCTTGAGGGTATAACACTTCCTAATTCCTTCCCTGTTTGCAGGGATCCCCAAAAGGAAGCTCATGCTTAGCATAACTCTTCCTTCCACAAAGAAGATGGTGCATGCTAGTTACATAGTTAGCCTGGTTGAAAAAGACACAAGTCCATCTAGTTTATCCAAAAGTTGAACTATATGGAAAAGTACTACTTCTCCTAAAGTAGACTTTGCAATATGAAAAAAACTCAAAGCCAAAATGCTGCAATAAATGAAAAAAGGTTATATATATATATATATATATAAACTTACCTTCCTTACCAACTTCCATATTTCAGTGGGTGATGTCTCTTTCCTTCTGATAATATTGCGAGGAATGTTGAATGGCGCAAATCCTGCTAGATGAGAGATGAGAAATATATATAAAAGCAACATATGATTTTATTGATGACTGATTGAAAAATAAAGATATGAATCAATGTGAATAATCAAATCCAGATAAAGATGTAGACATGGACAGTGGATGACAAACCTACAAAAATATTAAGAAAAAGTGAGCCCATTGAAGACTATATTAGATCCATCAGTTTTCTAAAACTATATTCTGTTCTATTACAAAAAAGTGAATATTTGATTCTTTCAAATATTTTCTTACTTAAGCATCTGATTAAATTACCAGGATGCTTTTCAACATTTTTAGGGAAATAATAAATAATATCTAGTTATTGTTATCTATTATTATATACAGTATGCAACATCTGAGCAAATCTCAGTGTTCCGATGAGGAAAGCTATAGTGTCTGCATATCTTTAGAAGTAGGCAAACCTAATGGAGTTTCTCACCAAAACTGAAACTCCTGTTGCAACGGATGCCTAAAACTGTATCTTAATGTGGACCTCTGGGAGAATCAGTAAGCTATTGACACCAGCAGGAAATTACATTTCTGAGGGCCTTCCATACACCATCGACAGTACAGAATGCTTCCAGGATGTTTGCCTCCAACATTTAACAGTTTCAGAAATTATAGTGGTTGCAGGTAGAGTTGAGCGAACACCTGGATGTTCGGGTTTGGTGGGTTCGGCCGAACTTCACGAAAAAGTTTGGGTTTGGTACCGAACTTTACCCCGAACCCCATTGAAGTCAATGGGGAGCCGAACTTTTCGGCACAAAAATGACTGTAAAAAAGTCCTGGAAGTGCAAGAGGGCTGCAAAAGGAAGTAAAATGATTTTAGAACAATAATCTGTCCCTTACAGCAACAGCAGGAACCTGACCCTATAGAACTAGAAGATGATTTTAGAACAATAATCTGTCCCTCTAGGCAGTAGACTCTACCTAGTCCAGTCAGATCGTTCTGTAATGCAGGATGAGATGTTATGATGTTATTAGATCTGCAATCTGTCCCTAAAAGCAGTAGTAGTAGTAATCTCTACCTAGTCTACAATCAGATCGTTCTGTAATGCAGGATGAGATGTTATTATATCTGAAATCTGTCCGTCACAGCACCGACAGCATCCTCTCCCTACACTAGCCAGAGAGCATGTGACATGCAGCACTAAGTGACTCCAGCTTATAAAGAGGCCGGGTCACATGATGTACTGGCCAATCACAGCCATGCCATGCCATTAGTAGGCATGGCTGTGATGGCTTCTAAGGGCAAACCAGTGAAATGTTTGTTGATTGGCTGCGCTGCAGCTATTCAACAGGCGGGATCAAATACCCAAACCCAAACTTTTTTTCAAATGTCTGGGTTCGGGTCCGGGTCACGGACACCCCAAACTTTACAGTTCGGGTTCGCTCAACTCTAGTTGCAGATTAAAAAATATATATATTTTTTTTCATTTACATTTTTTATTGAAGATTATTATCAACAAGTACAAAGCATATAAAAACAAAGTGTCTCCTAGTAGATGCAAGAGAGATGATCACTTAACAGAGTGGTACAAAAAACATATACAGTGTCTTGAAACCCCTTGAAATTTTCCACATTCTGTCATGTTACAACCAAAAATGTAAATGTATTTTATTGGGATTTTATATAATAGACCAACACAAAGTGGCACATAATTGTGAAGTGGAAGAAAAATGATAAACGGTTTTCAAAATGTTTTACAAATAAATATCTAAAAAGTGTGGCATGCATTTGTATTCAGCCCCCTTTACTCTGATACCCATAATTAAAATCTAGTGGAACCAATTGCCTTCAGAAGTCCCCTAATTAGTACATAGAGTCCATCGGTGTGTAATTTATTCTCAGTATAAATACAGATGTTCTGTGAAGCTCTCAGAGGTTTGTTAGAGAACCTTAGTGAACAAACAGCATCGTGAAGGCCAAGGAACACACCATACAGGTCAGGGATACAGTTGTGGAGAAGTTTACAGCAGGGTTAGGTTATAAAAAAAATGTCCAAGCTTTGAACATCTTATGAAGCACTGTTCAATCAATCATCCAAACATGGAAAGAGTATGGCACAACTGCAAACCTACTAAGACATGGCTGTCCACCTAAACTGACAGACCAGGCAAGGAGAGCATTAATCAGAGAAGCAGCCAAGAGGCCATGGTAACTCTGGGGGAGCTGCAGAGATCCACAGCTCAGGTGGGAGAATCTGTCCACAGGACAACTATTAGTGCTGTACTCCACAAATCTGGCCTATATGGAAGAGTGTCAAGAGGAAAGCCATTGTTGAAAGAAAGCCATAAGAAGTCCCCTTTGCAGTTTGTGAGAAGCCATGTGGGGGACACAGCAAACATGTGGAAGAAGGTGATCTGGTCAGATGAGACCAAAATTTAACTTTTTGGCCTAAAAGCAAATCGCTTTGTGGCAGAAAACTGACACTGCATATCACCCTGAACACACCATACCCATTGTGAAACATGGTGTTGGCAGCATCATGTTTTAAGGATGTCTTTCTTCAACAGGTACAGGGATGCTGGTCAGAGTTGATGGAATGATGGATTTAGCCAAATACAGGGCAATCTTAGAAGAAAAGCTGTTAAAATTTGCAAAAGACTTGAGACTGGGGCAGAAGTTCACCTTCCAGCAGGACAACAACCCTAAACATACAGCCAGAGCTAAAATGGAATGGTTTAGATCAAAGCATATCCATGTATTAGAATGGCCCAGCCAAAGTCCAGACCTAAATCCAATTGAGAATCTGTGGCAAGACTTGAAAATTGCAAAAAATGGGTGGAACATAATGCGCAGTATGTTTAAGCTCCCAGCATACATAGGTGGTCAGTGGATTAAAAGAAAGGGACCCTTATGGTGTAGTATGTATTAACAATGAATGGTTTATTTAATAGTAGGTGTTTACATATAGAATAGATAAAATTGGCTAAAAACAGATAAAAACCGGTGTGCAGCCGTCTCTCATATCACTTCCGGTATCAGGCCACTCCTATGCGTTACCCCACACCTCCTCGTGACTTCATCAAGAGATCCCGTGATGAAGTCACGAGGAGGCGTGGCGTAACGAGTAGGAGTGGCCTGATACCAGAGCTTAAACATACTGGAACCACAGGAAAGGAGTATACATACCTATGGTGACTGACCCCCATCGCTGACATCCAAGACACAACAGTTTTAAGGTGATTTTAAATTGTAATGGAGGTGAGCGCATAGATTGCACTAAGGTGGAGGTTATTGCACAGCCACTGGAGCATTCAGCACAGGAAGACACACACTGAGTTTGAAGCACTTTATTACCACTTAAAGCATTACATGGGATTATTTGTTTATGGACTATTATGTTTATATATTAAGATATATGCATTTTCCCATATGAATGTGAATTGTAGAAGCATTGGGGCAATGATCACTTGTATGTTTTTTGCGCTGGCACTTTATTTGTATGTCAGTATTTGCACATCTGTAATTTTGTGGTAGAATACTGCGCGGTATGTTCCACCCATTTTTTGCTATATATGTGTAACTGTGAACAAAGACCCATACTGCAACAATTCATATTACACTTTTATATACTGTCCAATTGCATCACTGTATTATGGAACACATGTTAGTATTTATTTCATCACACCCACTAGTGGTAGCGCAGGGGAATACACCATTTTATATTTTTAAGACTTGAAAATAGCTGTTCACAGATGTTGGGCAAAAATTTCACTCTCTAGTGCAAAGCTGGTAGAGACATCCCCAAAAAGACTTGCAGCTGTAATTGCAGGAAAGGTGGTTCTACAAAGTATTGACTGGGGCTGAATACAAATGCAGGCCACACTTTTCACATATTTATTTGTAAAACTTTTGGAAAATGATTTACCATTTTCCTTCCACTTCACATTATGTGCCACTTTGTGTTGGTCTATCAAATACGATTCCAATAAAATACTTTTACGTTTTTGGCTTTAACATGACAAAATGTGGAAAATTTCAAGGGGTATAAATACTATATTAAAGGCACTGTTTATAAACATATGGGTTTCCTGACTGGGTGAGGGCCTGGCACCCCAGATGGGATCTCACTGTGTTGAAATTTAATATTTTAATAACAAATTACAATATGGCCTATGTAGCAATTGTGTATAATTTTTAGCAATAAAGAAGAGTTTTCCTTAACAGCCTTTCCAACCCTGTGTGTTCCTGTGGATCCTATATGTCAACTTATCCTATTGCAACCACAGGGAGTAGACGGAATATTAATAAAAGAGAGATCTCGTACATATTTGTCAAACTTGACAAATGCCAGACACATACAGTAATTAACAGAAAAATGTTCGGCACTGGAAAATTTTTCATTATGTTTACAATACGAACCTGCCTCTTGGATTCCACTCCTATTTAATGTGTGTTTATTATACAGTAGCTGTGTATTCAGCATCAAGTCAGATGTGACCTTTTGCTTTTCTCAGCACATATACTTTTGTGGATGCCTGGGATGACACAAAGTTTCGAGGTTGAAGATGCTTCGTTTACACTGGGAAGAATAGCTTTTCTAATAGAATAAAAGAAGTAGATCGGGTTTTATATACAATTGCTGCTTTTTACCTATTTATATGCTTATCCTTGTCCATATAATAGATCCTTTGAAACAAGCATTATGTTGACTCTAACTGGATTTTACTTTTTTATGTGTTATTGCAAATAGGGAACATGTATACATGACAATTTTACAGTTTTCTGAATGCTGAATTTGTAAAAAGTTTTATATTTCAATATTTATTTCATGCAAAGCCAAACACTTTAAAAAGTACCTACAGCGGCCTGTCCTGCCTGGGTTCAGCATAGCACTAATTTGTGGCAGATTCTGTCAAATTTCTGTCAATGCAAACACACCACATTTTGGAGCTCCATGCCAAAATTACTTTTTTTTACCTCCACATGTGCATGCTTTCTAATGGTTTGTCTGTCCCCATAATGCCTTTAATGTGTTCCAAACCTCAAATGGGTAATCCCACTCTTAGGAAAAGCCATTCAGAAGTGATGATGTGGTTTGGCACACCTCCATATAAAATCACATGTACTGTAGCTGCAGTTTCCATTTTCATTGTGTCGCATAAAGTAAAAACTCAAGTCTGAAAAATGACTCACTGCCTAACAGAATAGCATAACATCAGGGGTATTCTGCTATCAAAAGAGTAGCCATTACATCAGCTGACTCTACTGGAGAAAGTAGTGAGAAAGATCTCAGCTTCAGTTGTTGGAAAGCACCAAAAAAGGTGTACCAAACATTCCTACATTACACATATGGAAAGTAGTCCAGAGGGAAATACCAACATCACATACACATAAGTTGATCCATAAAATAAGGCCATTATGGGCTAAAACATATTGGAGGGATAAATGATCTGTCACAATAAGCTGTCATGAATAAGGTACTCATGGTATGCAGCAAACATTCATTCTTTCCTATTGTATAGCTCCCAACTATCCATAATTTCAAGGGACTGTCCCTGATTTGGAACAAAGTCTGTCTGTCCCTCTTTCCTCCTCATTTGTCCCTCATTTTGGTCTGGTATATATAGTTGTATAGCATATAAAATGCACAATATATCTTTCAAAACGTGTTTCCCAGTGCTACCAAAAATGGTTACATTTGTAAATATCAAAAGCCAGTATGGAATATTAGTGTTAAAAAAGTACTGGAGGGTTTAATTAATATATATACATATTTTTTTTTGATAATTCTTCTCTTTTCCAAGTGGCAGTGAGCTGCAACAGGAAGCCCATGCTTACTATAACTCTGCCCTCAATAAAGAAGATGGTGAGTACTGATTTTATTAAAGTAGACCTTGCAATACTACTACTTGGGGAGCGTGACAGGGGGCGTGTCCCATGCCTACAACTTTTTGCGAATAGGTATCCCTTGTTCCCATCTCAAAAAAATGGGAGGTATGCTATTGAGCTTGCTAGGCAAAGTGCATTTGTTTGCTCTTGAGCAGTCTGCCCACTCACAACTTGCAACACAACTTTATGCTTGTGCACTACCACCACCACAACCATTGCCTGCGACATGTACAGCACCCTGGATATTAAAGATTATATACGCTTGGGTGGCATATAGAATAGTACCAACTTGACAAGCTCACACTTTGGCAAAAGTTTATTTTTTCACCCTCGGCAGTACATATTTATTTTTTTCTAAATAAATAAACACTTTTCTGTACACTGTTTTGGCTAGAACAACAGTCCTCAATTTTTATTCCAAATAATGACACTTTTTAGGCTCCGTTCACATCTAGGTGTTTTTGGGCATTTTTCTGACAAATGCCATTAATTTCAATGGCCCCTGTTCACATCTGAGCATTCTGTCACCTAAAGCAAAATGCCCAACACTCAAAAAAGTACATGAGCTTCTTTTTTGGCAGATAACAGGCATTTACTGCTTTTACATTAGTAATTAGTCAACTTCAAAAAGACTGTTCAAAAACACTGTGAAAACTCTGCAAAAACGGCTGAAAAAACGCCTGAAAAATGCCTGTAAAATAGCAATACCTAGATGTGAACGGATTTTTATACTGAGTTCAGAAAGTATGGCTTTGCACCTTTTTCAAAACCAGCAATCTTTTGTAAAAGTAGACCTCAAATATTTTTTGTCAGACTCTGCTACCTTTGCTGCACTAAGTTTGGCAAAAAAGTGTCAGCAAGGAAGGAATCCAGCCCTGGTAAGAAGGATGATTCATGTGTCTTGCGTTCCGAATGGGATAAGCCGCTGTGTAGCTATAGCGCTAGGACCGGAAGTGACGAGTGACGTATGATACACTCTACGCGTTTCGTCATCAGGATGTCCCCATTCGGAACGCAAGACACAGGAATCATCCTTCTTACCAGGGCTGGATTCCTTCCTTGTCTTTCTAATGCGTGAAAAACTTTACCGAAATGTGAGTGCAACCTCTATCTTTTTTATAAATAAATAAATATTTGAAGCAATATTTTACATATGTGAAAACTGCGGGGACAATACTATCCAGTCCAGTGATCCAAAGCCACTCTCAAAGGTGAAACACCCCTTCGGGGGAGCGCCTTCTGGTGAGTGGTTGGGCATACGGGGAACGCACAGTGTGAATCACTTCCACAGAAATGAATACTGGTGTGCAGTTCAACATTAACCACGTGGTGTTTGTTCTTGGCTAGCAAATTAATTAAGGACTTTTTTCATCACTCCAGCACAATATTTAAGCGCGAGTCACTTTATTATATTTTTTTGGTTATGTTATACCTACATGTGCAATGTGAGATATATTTTGAATTTTGTATATGAATTTTTGATCACCTGATTGTCAATTTTGCACAGATTGAATTTATGCACTTTATTTCACATGAATTTATCACATATTGAGTAGCAGTGACCACTTGTTTTATTCACTTTTATTTCTATACCATACCTCTGTTTATTTTAATTATACTCATTGCATACTATCAAAGATTATTTTTTCTCTTATCATATAAGTTCACAGGAAGACATATGCCATAATTATTTATACTGATTATTTGCATGAAGCAGAGTCAAACTCATTTCTAATTTTTTTCAGAGATTACATTTATGCAATTCACCGCACATTAATTTACCCTTATTGAGTTATATTAATCACAGGTCTTAACATATTTGTTTCTTTAAAATACTCACCCCAACTTCACATACTACCGAGTTGTATATTCGCTCCCTATCATGTTAAGAAGTTTATAGGAGGATTACATGTCATAAACATCATACTCATCAAAATACAAACTAGTATTGAGCAGCACCATACCCATCACAATTTAACTATATTATTCAAACTAACACCTTTCCTTTGGGGATAGCTTTGAGGTGGAGGCTGCAGCTCAGAGAACAATATTATAATTTAATATCCGCTGCGCGGAACACTCCCCTTCTTCTACACAGCCATTAATGTCTAAACCACTGGCAACAAAAGTGAGTACACCCCTAAGTGAAAATGTCCAAATTGGGCCCAATTGTGAATGGGGAGCAGGTGTATTAAATTTGGTGTTATCGCTCTCACTCTCTCATAATGGTCACTGGAAGTTCAACATAGCACTTCATGGCAAAGAACTCTCTGAGGACTTGTTGCTCTACATAAAGATGGCCTAGGCTATACGAAGTTTGCCAAGACCCTGAAACTGAGCTGCAGCAAGGTGGCCAAGACCATACAGTGGTTAACAGGACAGGTTCCACTCAGAACAGGCCTCGCCATGGTCGACCAAAGAAGTTGAGTGCATATGCTCAGCGTCTATCCAGAGGTTGTCTTTGGGAACTAGACGTATGAGTGCTGCCAGCATTGCTGGAGAGGTTGATGGGTGGGGGGGTCAGCCCATCAGTGCTCAGACCATACGCCGCACACTGCATCAAATTGGTCTGCATGGCTGTCGTCCCAGAAGGAAGCTTCTTCTAAAGATGATGCACAAGAAAGCCTGCAAACAGTTTGCTGAAAGCAAGCAGACTAAGGACATTGATTACTGGAACCATGTCCTGTGGTCTGATGAGACCAAGATCAACTTATTTGGTTTAGATGGTGTCAAGCGTGTGTGGCGGCAACCAAGTGAGGAGTACAAAGACAAGTGTGTCTTGCCTACAGTCAAGCATTGTGGTGGGAATGTCATAGTCTGGGGCTGCATGAGTACTGCCAGCACTGTGGAGCTACAGTTCATTGAGGGAACCATGAATGCCAACATGTACTGTGACATACTGAAGCAGAGCATGATCCCCTCCCTTTGGAGATGGGGCCGCAGGGCAGTATGCCAACATGGTAACGACCCCAAACACACCAACAATATGAGCACTGCCTTGCTAAAGAAGCTGAAGGTAAAAGTGATGGACTGACCAACCATGTCTCCAGACCTAAACCCTATAGAGCGTCTGTGGGGCACCCTCAAACAGAAGGTGGAGGAGCTCAAGGTCTCTAGCATCCACCAGCTCTGTGATGTCATCATGGAGGAGTGGAAGAGAACTCCACTGGCAACCTGTGAAGCTCTGGTGAACTCCATGCCAAGAGGGTTAAGGCAGTGCTGGAAAATAATGGTGGCCACACAAAATATTGACACTTTGGGTCCAATTTGGACATTTTCACTTAGGGATGTACTCACTTTTGTTGCCAGCAGTTTAGACATGAATGGCTGTGTGTTGAGTTATTTTGAGGGGACAGCAGATTTACACTGTTATACAAGCTGTACACTCACTACTTTACATTGTAGCAAAGTGTAATTTCTTCAGTGTTGTCACATGAAGAGGTATAATAAAATATTTACAAAAATGTGAGGGGTGTAGATACTGCAGGCCCTTCAGGTCTGGTATGGATTTTAAGGGGAACCCTGCGCCAAAATTAAAAAAAATTGACTTGGGGTTCCCCCTAAAATCCAAACCAGACCGTTATCTGAGCATGTAACCTAGCCGGCCAGGATGGGGGGATGGGCAAGTGCCCCCCTCCTGAACCGTACCAGGCTACATGCCCTCAACATGGGGAGTATGGGGGCTTTGGGGCAGGGGGGCTCTGCGCCCCCCACCCCAAAGCACCTTGTCCCCATGTTGATGGGGACAAGAGCCTCTTCCCCACAACCCTGGGCTGTGGTTGTGGGGGTCTGCGAGCGGGGGTTTATCAGAATCTGGAAGCCCCCAGATCCTGCCCCCCATGTGAATTAGTATCGGGTACATCGTACCCCTAGTAATTCACCAAAAAGTGTCAAAAAAGAAAAAACACAGGAGACAATTAGGGACAAGTTCTTTATTAAAAAAAAATAATAATAAGCTCTCCCCATTGTAATCCATCGTCAATCACAGCGCGCGACGGACCCGAAAAAAAAAGCCACAACAGCTCCTCCTCCATGGGAGGGCTCCCGCCGTCTGCACGCTCTTTGCTTTTACAGTTTATTTATATGGAAGGGTGGAGCCACCCGGTGACGGGGTGAAGGGTGTGTGACCCGCCCCCCTCTGATGTCACATGACGTCAGAAGGGGTGGGGTCACTTGTTTACATTGCCGAGTGGCCCCGCCCTGCCATATAAATAAATTGTCAAAGCAAAGAGCATGCAGATGGCGGGAGCCCTCCCAATGGGGAGGAACTGTGCATGCCGTCTGTGCGCAATGCATTATGGGGCGCTCTGCATCAGCGAAGTTGCTGCAAATGCTCCATAATGTTCTAAATTTGACAAACAGGTGAACGCCCGATGTTCGAGTCAAACTTAAGTTTAACTCGAACCACGGGCCCATCCCTAGTTATACATATGCTGTTACAGACCTCCTATAGTTTAGAGGTCTGTCCTTAAGGTGAGCAGCTTGGAGTGTCACAAAGTAATTGGGCACAACACGCATGTAATTTGGACACATGAGAAGATTGCATAGCTATAAAATGAATGTATGTTGATTGGGGTTGACAATTTGGGACTTTAATGCACCAGAGTGTTAATGACAGTGATTGTTTCACAGTTGATGGTGGGAGGTTTTGAACATGTTGTTATAATAATTTTTAAGGCATGATTATGTTTACATGATTTGCACATATCAAGATGTATTACATTTTATTTTGTATATTCAAAGTGTCATGGGATCTTAAAGTGGAGTTCCACCCAAAAGTGAAACTCCTGCTTATATGCTTCCTCCCCCCTTGTGGTGCCACATTTGACAGGTCCCCTTCCCCACTTCCGGGAGATGGGGCCACGGCCCATCTCTCGGAAGTTCGGCCCCCCTCCTCCTTGCCCCGCCGCGCAGCACGCTTTGTGCAGTAGAGAACCAGCTGTGAGGCCAAAAGGCTTCACTGATGGGTTCCCTTACCAGGAATGGTGGCGGCAGGACCTGGGATGCAATCCCAAGATCGGCTGGGGTGCCGACATCGCAGGCTCCCTGGACAGGTAATTGCCCTAATATTAAAAGTCAGCAGCTACAGTATTTGTAGCTGCTGACTTATAATTTTATTCACCCAGGCTGGACCTCCTCTTTAATTTTGGGTATCCATATGTTACCGTATGTAGTGTAGGCACACCACTATGAGGCAGAAGTTAATATCATAGCATACATTATCATTGTGCAAAGTTTTTTGTTGATTTTTTGGTAGATTATTTAGCCCTGTCCTATTTAAATTTCTGTCGATCAGAGATACTGGCATGCAGTGTTATCAGTGCAGCAGCCAGTGTCTCTGATCAAAAGACAGAGCAGCACAATGTTGACACACTGACATTGTACTGCCCGGGGCTGACAATGACGGTAGTAAGAACTGTAGTAAGAGGAAACAGGTCAAAGTCTGCATCACGCATCCTTTGTGTACAAGTATGATTGCTATGATTGATCACAGCGATCATATAAAACAGAGCCAAGAGACACAGTGATCTAAGAGAGTGCTGCTGCACACCCTAGAGGGTGTGCAGGATGCTTGATAGCAAGAGGAAGTACATACGGGTATGTCCACCAGCATTGGGGCGGCTCCTGTCCAGCCATTGCTTATAAACATTTCAAGAATACCTTAAAATTCTACAAGAAAAAGGCTTTGTTCAGGCCTTTTCTGTTATGGCGTTAAAACTGTCTTCCAGTTGTCAACCTGGCACATGCACCCTTAGATTAAATCAGCAGCATTGTGATGCAAAAAGGTTAAACAGTATTTTATGGAAAAAAGTCATCCCACTTGTTTAGTAAAAGTGATTTTGCAAACTCAATGTAATCTATATAGGGTTCATATAAAATTTAATTATACAGCGTTGATGTTTAAAGAGGTTCTCATTAGGAATGAGCTCATTGTTCGGTCCGAATATAAGTTCTGATCAAACAATAGCTGTTTGGATGTATGTCTGAATGCTGAACATTTAGGGGTTTGGCATGGACAAAGTTAGGGGTCTGCTATGTATTTTGGGGGACCTTTGGATCTGTGTTCCCTTTTTTCTTAAAAAAAAAAAAAAGAAGTAAGGAGGGAAATGTAATTTGCTGGCAATTTATACTGTTTTGCATTAATATATGTTTCTCAGGGTGGTTCTCTGGTATATTACGCTACATAGCCTTATACAGACTGAGCTGTACTGCGACCGAGAGTCGCTGTTGAGCTGCATAGACACCCTTCTATGTGCAGTTTCATATTTGGTTTAACGTTTTTTGTACTGTATGCATACTCTTTTTCCATCTTGACCCTGTTCAAGTTCAAGTTAAAGCACCCCCTTAAGAATCATCAAGACTTGTGACTGGTTTACTGTCATTTTTCAAGTTTACACATTTAGGTAACTTAGTGGACACTTTAACAAAAGTGTAAAGAACAGTCTGTGACTGATTGGCAGCTAATACAAAAACAATATGAAACTTTCTAACTCTTCTCTCTCCTGGCAACGGTGGCAATTCCAATATCTCTGAGGAGTCCTATCATCATTTTTTGTGCAGGAACTAATGCATTAACCATCTATATATGCAGCTGGAGTACTGTTTGCATATCAAAGTGTGACGCTTTCACTGCAGCTTTGTGGCACACTAGAGAGCATTAATAGTGCTGTTCAATAGTAAAATTGCTTTATGATTCTGCTTAAGACAACATAACAAGTCTTGACTTGCTTCCCGTGGTGCATTTGTATACTTGTCTGAAGCTGGAACAACTAATTTACCATTTAATTAGTTCTACAAATCATGTTTATTTCCATAAAGCTTGAAATAACATAATTATTCAGTTTTTTTTTTTTCTGAATGCTTAGCTATTCATGTTGCCTACATAATCCTAATGTATTGCTGTGAATTAAACAATAAATTGTGAACTAATAGTACTCCAGGAGGAACAAATATCATGACTAAAAGCAAATTAAACTTTTTGGTGTCCATTTAGGATAAATGTCCTAAGTTTACCATATTGTCACGTTTTGGATGGCCAGCTATATTTTTTTAAAAAAAGTATCAATCTCCACTTACATAACTAAAGAACAAAAAGGCGTCCATGGGACTTTGAGTGAGGCCGACACATGGTCCAGAAAGACATACAAGTAGTTTGAGTAAAATACTTGTTTTATTGTTTTTAGTAAAACAACAACTTGTAGACCGCCGAGGTCAAAACCTCTGCACAATAGGCATATAATCTGCTTCCAACCAATAACATGTACAAAAAGAATAAACACAGAGATGATGGAGTTATACACAGTGCATCTGTAACTCGATGCATTTCGTGAGCTCCGCTCGCTTCCTCGGGAGTGGACGCAAGGCATCTACAAATAGACAAAATGAATATATGCAGTACAAATGGTTGTTAGTGATGTATAATAACAGGGGTCCTAATAGGTACCCCGTACTTACATGTGTAAGTGTATTCCGAATAGGGGGCCCCCCGTGGTCACATCGGGAGGCACTCAGCACGGGAGCTCAGGGGGTGTGGACACGGACACAGGACCAGCATGACGAGAAGAGGTAGAGAGGAAAGGTAACAAAGTCAGCTCCATGGTTCCTTGGAACCCAGTACTGAGGGGGGTATCTGATTTTAAAATCCATCTCCAAAAACCTTCTTAAAAGGCAGCTGTTGTTGCAATACTTATCCTATCACTAGCATTGTCCTATGTAGAAAGTCCTTTCTGACACTAGAGGGCACTGCCCAGCATTATTCAAACCATTTCCTGTAAGTCCAGGGTGTCCATGACCTGTCCCCTGGGGGAACATCATACTCTGGTCACAAAAGATAATACTGCAGAGAGTGATGCCACTTCATTATGTGGCATTGTGTTCTGCAATAATGACAGAGTAGGAGGAAGGTGAGTGGGGTGAAAGAAACTGGTGTTGGGCTTTGAATACAGAGGCGCCACATGACTTTCAAGCTGTCTATAATTGTGTGACCTTCTGGCATTCGCTCTAACATCAGCTGCGCATTATTGTTCAGAAACAGATTATTGTCACCTCATGAAATACCTGCACAATGACATGCATGATGGGATCAACAAGCATTTTTTTAAAAAAGTGTGACACGTATTTGCACAGCTCCAATGAAATTTGCTCTATTCTGAGTTAAAGGACAATCTAATATGAACTTACAGCAGGCCTTCAGCTGGCCAAAACTATTTCCTTCACTAACATGTGCGGCCACTGGGTGTGCTGTATAAGCTCTATGTAGCTGAGGCTATATACAGTATACAGCACTGTGTTCTGGATGTGAGACAACACCTTCCTGTCTCACACCTGGAAAAAAAATAGCATCAGTCTGAGTGGCGCTCAGCCACTAAGAGGCAGCTTTGTATTCTATCAATGAATACAAAGCTTCTTCTGATTGGCTGAGTAAGAGAGGTGGGCTGATGATGTCACAATCTCTGACTCAGCCAATTAGATGAAGCTTTGTATTCATTGATAGAATACAAAGCTGTCTTTGAATGGCTGAGTGCCACTTAGATCAACACTATTTTGTTCAGGGTGTGAGACAAAACACAATGCTGTATACTGTATATAGCCTCAGCTACAGTATATACAGCTGTTATTTAGCTAAATACCGCTTATACAGCACACCCAGTGGCCTCACATGTTAGTGAGGGAAATAGTTTGTTTGGGCCAGCTTGGACGAAAGTAACTATTTAAACTGAAACTAAAGCTGGAGATGGGCTTAAAGCGCTACCAAGTGACCAAAATTAATTTTTCCCTGATTGAAGTATTTAAAAACAAATAGTGCATTATGGTCACTAAAGTGTGCTACCAATCATGCAAGATAGTTCTATAGCATAGAATATGGCAATTTTTGTTGGAGCTGTGTGAATGTGGGTCACGTTCGGCAAACTTTTTATATATTAAGTGTTGGTGTGTGCGTTATTTTTTTATTCTATCACATGCTAAACAAAATTGGGGGAAAGGAAGGGGGAAAAATATTTGTGCAGCCAACCCTTACCAGTGTGGGGACTGGGTGTGGCTATAAAGTAAAGGCATGCCACATCCTTACCATTAGGGAACACCAACGAGCACAGAAAACATGGACTTTGCAAGCATGCGTTACAATAAAATCTTAATTTATTTGTTACAAAAAGAGCCCTAGGGCTTATTACAAAAATGTATTGACAAATACTGATTAAAAGCAAAACATGAGTAGATCAAACACACTAGGCATAACATGTTGCATTGAGCTAATTTCTTCTAAACCTACACCATCCCGTGTAGGGTGGGGCATGGGAGAGAAGAAAATGCACGTGCATACAATGAGTAATAAGCCTGGGGTGAATCCCATTAATGGTATTTCAGCAACAATGCGGCCCTCTAATGGGCCATATGTACAAAAGAAGGAAAAAATGACTATATATACATATTGGTCATCAAACCACCAGGACGTAGGAATATGAAGAGGCTCTAATAGTTTCGCGCTACAGATGTGCACTTCGTCTGGAGCACTCAAATGAAAATCTATTAGAGATAAACATAAGCATGTCAGTGCACAAATACATACAATTAGTTGTATGTACAGCAGTCTTTGTTTTTTATATACATATTCATGTACATTTGTAACAAAATTTGTAAGGGATATAGAAATCACTTACACAGTAAGTTAAGATCAGTGTTTGATTGATTGCTACACACGTCCCCAACAGCACCCAAATAATGCAGATGGGAAAGAGGGGTGAAATCTGAGACAAGCGGTCCCAGGCACACCGCACCTTGGGGGTCATGCACAGGCAAGCATGGGGATCTGCACATAGTAGAAAGGTTGATCTATTTAGTAGTTGATAAAATGTTAATGTAAGCGTGTATAAGTACATAAACATGTATAAATGCACATATATATATATATATATATACACATATACATATACGTGTACACATACATATTTTGGGGAAGTATAAGAGGAACAACAACCCACACTAATACAGTCGTGTCAGGGTGGTACCCAGAACGACTGTGAATAATATGTATTAAATAAAATAAAATAAAATATCACATTGAGGGGTCCCTAGGTGGAGCACTACAGATACAGGGGGTAATTTGAAAGATGTTTACCTGGATAATCAACCAGCGCCAGGTGTATAGGAGAGGTAAAAAAGTGGAAATATATAAAGTATTCCCAAGCAGGAGATAGGTGGCGTCCCCACTATTTAGCAAGTGGAGAGAGCTCTGATTCCGTTCATTGGAGGATAGGACAGCAGTCCATATACATCAGTGGACAGCATCTGGAAGATCCAAAAGTATGCCATCAGAGGAGGAAAACAAAATCTACATAAATAAACTGGCCCAAATGGACCAGAGTTTTACCTTTGTACACAGAGCAGATAAATCTGATGCCTAATAAGGCCTCAGTGATGTAGGAGGGTGTGTGACTGCAGGTAATGCCTGGGAAAAACTGCCACTTATATAGTATGCAGCTCCCAATCAGTGGCGTCTGACCGAACACGCCGATGCCCGGCGTGTGACGTCACCGATCCGGCATGTTGTTCCCGCACATGTGACGTACAACTCCCGCGCATGCACAGAGCCCGGCCGCAAATGTAATGCGGATGGGTGCCGCCCAGACAGAGAGGACGTCCGGCGCCTCGGAGGGAACATGGAGGCCACCAGGGAGAGGACCCTGGTGTGAACCTCCCCGCCGCATGGTGTGGAGAGGGCGGCACCTACGGCGCTTGGAGCCGCATGCCTGCCCAATACGCAGGAGGAGGATAGTTGGAGGATTTCCTGGTCCAGGCCGCCTCCTTGCGTGAGAGACTTAGAAAACATGGCTATAGTAGGTCTATACTTAAGAAGGCATTCCACAGAGCTTTATCCCAAGATAGACATCAATTGATATCAGCACTAAACAATCCAAACAGCCCGATGCCCACAGTAAAATTAATCACCAAATTCTCATCTCATTGTGTTCAGATGCATGAACTCCCATGTGAGTAGTGGGCGGCGCTGCGGCGGGGTGGTTTACACCAGGGTCCTCACCCTGGTGGCCTCCATGTTCCCTCCGAGGCACCGGGCGTACTCCCACTTTAAAGTGTTGACAAGGTGCATAAGTAATGGGTTTTCCAGAGCTCATGCATGATAGTTTCAGAGAAGAATAATTTCATTTTTTCCCATAAGAGTATAGGGGGAGATTTACTAAAACTAGTGCACATAGAATCTGGTGCAGCTCTGCATGGTAACCAATCAGTTTTTAACTTCAGCTTGTTCAATTAAGCTTTCATGATAAATCCTAGCAGTAGATTGGTTACTATGCACAGCTGCACCAGATTTTTTTTTTAAATAGTATACATGCATAGCATAATAAATATGTTGTCATGGCTTTTACCATTCAGCAAGAGTTTGTTGTATTGCTGTATTGTTTAGTGAATTGTTTCACCCACTGGCTGCTACGTTCCTCCAGGACACAGTAGTGATATGGGCTGGTGAATGGAACCATACTGCACAGCTCAGGATCAGGCATCTGACCCTCCTTGAAGTGTATACCAGCTGTGGTTATGGCTTGGCAACAGAGCAAAGAATGGAGGTAATTAGACTTATTTTACAGGCTGCTACCAGTTTATTTATTTACTGTTTTATTTTTTTAGCAGCGACACGGTCACTTTAATTCACTATGTTTTACATGGATGTAATGGAGTAGTACAAAATGTATCCACTAAACCCTTAAACTGATCTCCAAAATCCATTTGAATAATATTAAGTACAGTTAGTAGAAGGGAAAATTAGGCCAAAAGCTTTCAACACGTTTGATGCTTTCCAGTAAAATGTAAGTTATTTTGCATTAAATATAGATCACAATATTCTCAATTAATATAACAGACAATGCAAAACATATGACCTGTTATTTCAGTAGTAATGTTCTTCTAAGTTAGCAATGCCAGTTGTTCTCTGAAGATACAAAAAACACTGTAGTTGTACACTATGATGAGATAAATGTTGACCATATGCAAAAAATGACATGCTTTTAGGTTTTTAATGTCTCTGTATAGCCCAAACCCTTTTTTATATGTGGATCGAGTCTGATAGGGCTAAAACCCTGTCAATTGTCCCCCGTTGAGGATGTTTTGCAAACATGTTTTTGACTTATATGGCAAACTTATGGATACAACTATCGATGCATCAACCGGAGTGGCTCTCCTGACCATGATTCCTGAACCTCTAAAGACAGCAAAGGAAGATGTGCTTAAACACTTTCTCACTGCAGCCATTGGAAATCAACGTCTGTACCCTCCCTTGGGGGATGAGCAACTCAGTTAGACTCCATTAGAGATCTAGAATGTCAGTTTTCTTATACCTGGTCTGCTTGGTCCAAGTTTTGACCTTCATCTGAGTTTCTGACTTGGGCTAAAGGAAATTCTACCACTATTTCAATTTAGCCATGCTGGAGTGTGCCTAACAGGTCCCGTCTTCCTACCCTAGCTGTATTCTTCCCCCCCCCTCTCTTTTTATCCCCTTCCCTCTCCTCCCCAGCCCCCCTTTTTTTTTCTTTTCATTTTGTGTTTTTGTTTATTTCTTCTACTTTTTTTATAGATATAATGTGAACAATTCACATGTAGATGTGTTCCTCAGTATAAGAATGGAATATTTGATTATTTAAATCCCAACTATAACATCTGAATTTTACTAAAAGCTGATATAGAGAATTATTTTTATATCATAGATAGGGAATATATATGATTTATGGAAGGTGTACATTGTACCCGGGAAAAAATATATGCAGATGTCTTTTATATACACATTTTTTTTTGTACACTGTAAATTTTTGTTCCATATATTTGAAATCCTTAATAAAATAAGAGTGAAGTTAAAAGAAAAAACCCGGACTTCCGGTTCCAGCGCCGCATGGAGAGGAGCTAGGAGATAGCTGCTCCGCTCTCCTGCCAAGAAACCTGCTCCAAAGATGGCGTTTTCCCGGAGGGACACCCCTGCAACTCACCCCCACAGGTCCAGTGACCTCTATGGACCGATTTGTGGAGCGTCCCGGTCCAGGAGCATCCGCAGCACAGCCGACCTTAGGGGGAGAGAAGACACACGCTGCAGCCAATATGGCCGCCGCTACACAGTCACAGGTACAGACGTATGCAGCTATGCTGGCAGCACCTTCTCCTCACCAGCGCTCAGATACTCTGAATGCCCAGACTCACCAACATACACCAGGACCCCCCCGCAACGGAGCCCTCTTCTACATCTGATATTGCACAAGCTGTAGTAGCCCTCATACGGCCGGTTATAACAGAGGCTGTAGATGCAGCAGTGCAAAAAGGATGGAACAGCTACACAAAGAAATACAAGCGCAGGCCACCAGATTGGGGCAGACAGAGGACAGACTATCTAATATTGAAGATGACACCACAGCCTTAATCACATCAGTCACAAAATTAGATACCACACAAAAGGAGCTCCAAGAAAAGGTTATCAATTTGGAAAATAGGGCCAGAAGGAATAATCTCCGGATCATAGGCCTTCCTGAATCCTACTCCCCCCATGTCCTTTCTAAACTGTGCGCAGTGGCCATACCTGAATTGCTAGGCCTCCGCGCACCCTGCGTGGTGGAAAGAGCCCACAGAATAGGGCAGCCTTCAGACACACGGTCCAAGCCCAGGGCGGTCATAGTACGCTATCTCAATTACATGAACAAACAAGCCATTTTGCAACGCTTCAGGAGGTCATGTTCTAATTTTTGAAGGCCACAACCTACTGATATTTGCTGACTATTCACTAGAAGTCATGCAAAAAAGAAAGGCTTTCTTCCCGATTTGCTCTACTCTCCACGACCTCAACATTCGGTTTAGTCTAGCCTACCCGGCCACACTGTACTTCCAATCGCCACAAGGGGAAAAACTCTCTTTTACCTCACCCCTGGAGGCAGAGAAATATGTGAGTAGTTCTCTATATCCGGACATGGATCAGACTCCACAATCAGAGGCCAACACCCAAACCTCGCCCAAAAAGTTGCAACAGATGCAGCAGCGCTAGCAGAGACTGTCACAGAGTATCTCAAATGCATTAATTGGTGAACTCCTCAAGATGTTTAACAAAGTAACAGTCCACAACAATGTGATGATACACGTCCCAGGCGACAGCAATAATTTAAGCGTCCAACTTCTAAAGTAAACCTTATTCCACCTCGTGTGTGCATATAGACCAGAGTGAATCCCTTCACCAATCATTAGATTGACCCTTACCAGCTCTCCATGCCTGTCATTTTCATTGTTAAGTAAAAAGGGGCTGCCTCTACGTGAGGCTGCTATCGGTTTGTATATTGCTGTATATGTATAATAGTTGGTAAGATTTGAGTTCAAGACCATAATTTACACAGGTGCCTTGACATGGCATTGTGACTTCACATGTATTCGAAAATGTATGCAAAACTTCTGATTTTAACCTGAGACTTTGAAACTATTTCAATTTTTTTTGCTTTGCTGACTAGCTGGAAAGCGTGCTGGAGTTTTTCTTTTTGGATTGCTCTGTTTATTGCTATGCCCACGTGCACCTTTCATTTTGTGCTAGTTTTAAATGGATCTGCTATTGGACATCTATTATGTCAGAATCAAATCTAGAGATAAAGGAACTGACATCTCTCTAAGAGCACCAGTATATTAGATGATCAGAAATGTTACTAATATTGAAGGGGCTCATGGGAAGGAATTTCTAGGTCACTTTAATAACACTGCAATAGCCCTTTGTTTAAATCCCAGTCAGCTTAATGGGTGCTTCTCTTGTATGCCAAAAATATTCAATACAAATCGGGTATATGGTAGAAAATAACTTCTGTACCAAAAGTAAATAGTAAAAAAATCATACTTATATTAAAGATTTTTAACACATGTCAAGGTGGATCTCTTTAGGTCCCCTGATTTGCATTCTCATTATTAATATTCTGCACCCATGGGAGATTAACTACTTTTTACTCATGTGATGGAAAACACACTCCACGGAACAACCTTTGAAAGAGTATAGAGGTACTTTCGATACAAAAGTTCATCACACTTGAGGGTATATTTAATCACTTCAATACAGGATACTTATACACCCTTCCTGCCCAGACCAATTTGCAGCTTTCAGCGCTCTCACACTTTGAATGACAATTACTCAGTCATGCAATACTGTACCCAAACAAATTTTGTATAATTTTTTTCACACAAATAAAAATATCTTTTGGTGGTATTTAATCACCTCTGGGTTTTTTATTTTTTGCAACATAAGTGAAAAACTTTTTTTTAGTTTCTATGATAACATTTTGAAAATAAGTCATTTTTGTTCATAAATTTGGACCAGAATTTATACTGCTACATATCTTTGGTAAAATAACCCAAATAAGTGTATATTATTTGGTCTGTGTGAAAGTTATAGAGTCTACAAGCTATGATGCAATTTATTGAAAATTGATCATACCTGATCACACCTGATTTACTGACTGATCTCATTTCTTGAGGCCCTGAAATGTCAGGAAAGTTCAAATACCCCCAAAAGTAAGAGGCATGGCAAGTTTTTTGAAGTTGTAATTTTTTCCCACAATTCTTGGGAAAATGAAGAAATTATTATTATTTTATTTTACACAAAATTGTCATAACAACAAGTTATTTCTCACACACAGCATATGCATACTTCCAATTACACCCCAAAATACATTCTGCCACTCTTCCTGAGTATGGCTATACCACATGTATGAGACTTTTTCGCAGCCTAGCCACATAGGGAGGTCCAACATGCAGGGAGCACCGTCAGGCGTTTTAGGAGCATAAATTACACATCTAATTTCCTAATGACCTATTACACTTTTGAAGGCCCTGGAGCATCAGGACAATGGAATTACCCACAAAATGACCCCATTTTGGAAAGCAAACACCCCAAAGTATATTCTATGAGGCATTGTGAGTCTTTTGAACGGTTCATTTTTTTACAAGTCTTTGAAAAATATGGAAAGAAAATAAAAACTTTTTTATTTTTACTCAAAGTGGTCAATTTATGACATTTCTAACACATAGCATGTACATGGCAAAAATGACACACCAAAATACATTCTGCTACTTGTCCCAAGTATGACGATACCACATGTGTGAGACTTTTACACAGCCTGGCCACATACAGAGGTCCAACACTGAACTAGTACGTTCAGGAGCTCTAGGAGCATAAATTGCACATCTAATTTCATTCCTAGCTATTGCACTTTTGTATTGCCTGGAGCACCAGGACAGTAGAATTATCCACAAAATTAACCCATTTGGGAAAGCAAAGACCCCAAGGTATATTTTATGAGGCATGGGCTGGTGACAGGTACTTGGTTACTCTGATGGGCTGGTGAAAGGTACTCGGGTACTCTGAAGGGCTGGTGACAGGTACTTGGGTACTCTGATGGGCTGGTGACAGGTACTTGGGTACTCATTTGGGCTGGTGGAAGGTACTTGGGTATACAGATGGGCTAGTGACAGGTACTCGGGTACTCAAATGGACTGGGGACAGGTACTCGGGTACTAAGATGGGCTGGTGACAGGTACTCAGGTACTCAGATGGGCTGGTGACAGGTACTCGGGTGCTCAGATGGGCTGGTGTCAGGTACTTGGGTACTCTGATGGACTGGTGACAGGTACTCGGGTACTCTGGTGGGCTGGTGACAGGTACTCGGGTACTCTGATTTCATTGGCTCTTTAGCACGATCGGGCATGGGCTATGTCAGGGTGACAAGCCTCATCCCCGATCGCCGATCTGCGTGCCCCTAGGGGAGAGCATGAGCGCCGTGCACGAGGACAGTGCATGTGACCGGCTGTAATTAGACACAGCCAGTCACGTGGTTAAGAGCCATTTTATATTGCCTCTTTACACTGATCGGAGATGGGCTGTGTCCCGAGGGACATGCCTCGTCCCCGATTGTTGCGATGCGGGCCCCCGAGGGCTCGCAGGAGCGGCGAGAACGAGAGGATGTCATATGATGTCCACCCGGGACGGTAGAGCCCTCCTGCCAGCGTCATTTTACTATGGCTGGTAAGGAAGTTATTAAGACTTTTATCAAAGATAACAATTTACCTGTTATCCACGAACTGTTATCTTTAATAAACTTCTTAAATATACCCTTGAGTGTAATGAACTTTTATATCGGACGTATCTCTATACACTTTCAAAGGTTGTTCCGTGGAGTGTCCATTGCGTTCAGAGAGGCAGTAGCCTGGGGCCATAACAGGGTTCACCTACATTTACATCTTTATTGGATATAAGCCCCCCAGAAGGATAACCTACTCCACAGTGCTTTCACCAATACCAAATCATCTAACAGTCCAGCGGTGTCACACATATACATCAGATACAAATCTAAAACATAGATAAGGTATTAGCCACAGTGGAAGTGCATTATTTTAAGAAAGGCTGGCCATATTTTATACAATTTTCTTGAACAATTTTCCTTTAGATTTACCAAAACCATATACAATAATTTGTCAAACCTCAACACTTTCAATTTGTTTGCAATTAGGCAGGGCCTTGCACTACATAGTTGAAAGTAAATCTAAAGGAAGGGGCAGTAAATCACAACCATTGTGCAGAACTATAAAGCAGGAAGCAGAGCATCTATATGTCATAAGTAAAAAATATTGCTCCTGTATATATTGTATTTATATCTTAAAAATATGCATAGTTACAAGGTTGAAAATATTACAAAAATTGATATAATTATTTACATCAAGCTTACAACTTTTACATATATATTTTAAAAAATGAAAATACTACACTTTGATTTTGATTCTTCTGAAAATTCTTACTAATGTAGGTAGTTTTGTGCAATATGTCATTTGTTTACCAGGTATACTGGCAATTTGTACTTGTTTCTATTTTGCCACACAAAATTCATCTGTTTCTTCTTTAGTTGTCATTTGGTTTTGAAAATATGTTGAAATGCTTATTATCAGTGGGGTGCACTATTTTACATCTATTCTTGGAAGGGAGATGTCAGATGGACATTAAAAACTGTTAAATTTGAAGGCGAGTCAATGCAAGCCTAGGGCATAGGGAATTGTTCATAGAAGCAATAGGTCACGGTACGCTTCCTTTCAGTATGAGGACCTTAAATGTCAGTGATTAAATGTTTCCATGGAGATTTGTTTGACTTTCTGTAAAGTAGCTGCATCACCTACGCCCACTCACTGAGTGATAAATGATAATAGCTGTGTGTTCTGTTGTACCCTATCATGCTAAAAGGAAGCCTTGTCACTGTACTAGGAAAACAATTATCAATAGCTGCTGCTTTGGCTTTGAAAATGCTGCACACAAATACATATAATTTTTATTACTAATGCAGAAGCGCTCAGTCAGAAGACAAATGATCTGTTAAAAGAATGAAAAAATGTATTAATCGGTGCTAATAACATGACGGTAAAGTTTCCCAAGGATATTGTGATAAGATGTTATTAGTGCAATAAGGGAGAGGGGTAAATTTTGGATTCAATTAAAAAATAAGGTCTGGTATAGCTTGCAGTTCAGGATAAATCCTAGGTACAAATATATGTCAGTTACAAGTGCAGCTCTTGAACAGTTGCAAAGAAACAGCAATGTTAAGTCCTTAACCACTTCAGCCCCGGAAGGATTTCCCAGGTTAGGACCAGAGCACTTTTTGCGATTCGACACTGCGTCGCTTTAACTGACAATTTCGAGGTCGTGCAACGTTGTACCCAAACTAAATTTGCGTCCCACAAATAGAGCTTTCTTTTGGTGGTATTTGATCACCTCTGCATCATTTCTGATCGCCGCTATAAATAAAAGAAGAGCGACAATTTTGCAAAAAAAAAAACAATTTTTTTACTTTTTGCTCAAATACAAATCCAAAAAAAAAAAAAATATAAAAAAACATTTTTTTTATCAGTTTTGGCCAATTTATATTCTTCCTCATATTTTTGGTTAAAAAAATCGCAATCGGCGTTTATTGATTGGTTTGCGCAAAAGTAGCCGCGTTTACGGATGATGAGAATTCACTTCTGGGTTTTTTTTTTTTTTTTTTTACTAGTAATGGCGGGGATCTGCAATTTTTAGCAGTACTGCAGCGGACATGTCGGACATTTTTGACACTTTTTTGGGACTAATGGCATTTATACAGCAATCAGAAATTTAAATGTCCACTGATTACTGTATAAATTTAATTGGCAGTGAAGGGGTTAACCTGCAGGGGGAGATCTAGGGGTTAACTGTGTTCTCTGGGTGTGTTCCAACTGTGGGGGGACTGGGCTACCATGGGCATAAGAGATCTAACTGATACCAGTGACAGGGATCAGTAGATCTCCCATGTCCCCACTAACAGAGCTGGGAACTGCCGTGTTTAAATTGACGGTTCCCTGTTCTTTGGCTGTGGCCGCTCATCGCGGCTCGCCGGCAGACATCGGGTCCACCCGAGCCATGGGCACACTCCTCAGGAGTACGGCGGGCGCGTGCGTGCCCCCTAGCGGCCACTCGCAGATCGCCGCTTTTGTACGGCGATTCACGCTCAGCGTCCACACTGCCGCCGTGAATACACGGTAGGCGGTGTGGATGTGGTTAAAGAGGTTGTAAACCTCCCTGGGTAATTTGTACCTATAGGTAAGCCTAGAATAAGGCTTACCTATAGGTACTGTAAATATCTTCTAAACGTGCGCTGTTTTTGAAATACTTACTGTATACTGCACCGATGATGTCATCGGTGCATGCCGTCTGAAGAAACGGCTGCCTATGCTGTTTCTTCAGGAATCAGTGCTGTGACCGGTGGCTCCCCTGCGCATCACAGGTCTCCGGCTGGTCACACAGCCAGAGTCCGTGGCCCCGGAAGGAAGACGGGCGAACATGGATGCGGCCTGCAGTGCAATGCAAACTAGCACAAAATGCCTTTACTTTGCAGGGACAAATCATTATGCCTTTACTTTGCAGGGAAGAAGAAAGGAAGAAAAACCCATCAGGGTTTATTTCCTCTTTAAAGAGGAGCTCCAGTCTGTAAAAAAAGAAAAGTCAGCAGCTACAAATACTGTAGCTGATGACTTTTATTTTAAGCACACTTACCTGTCCAGGGATACTGCGATGTTGGCACCCTGAATCGATTAGTCAGTCGGGTGCAGGCTCCGGCATTGTAAGTAAGGGAAACGGGCAGTAAAGCCTTCAGGCTGCACAGCTAGTTTCTTACTGCACATTTGCGAGTATAGCTGCACTTTCTGAATGGTCCCGCCACCTTCTGTGGGAAGGAGGAGGGGCCGGAAATGTTGTAGATCCCCAATCGCTGAACTTACCCAGAAGTGGGAGTGGGTACCTCTAAAAACCTTTCCCCCCCAAAAAGTGCTAAATAAGGCAGTGGAGGGGGAAGGCTGCAAACAAGCAGAGCTTCCCCTTTTGGGTGGTGCTCCGCTTTAACATCAATCTTTGTCTAGGTTATGCACATTCAGCAAATTCAGATATTTACAATAAAATGCACAAACCCTCACTGACTTCTGTAGCTGCAGCCACTGTGGAATAATCCAATCTCAAAGTTCACAAGAGTAGCATTGAAGTCACCCATGTTCGGACTCCACACTCTGTGCATTTTTATTTTTGTGCACCTGCTCTGTATTTACATTAGAGATTAGGGATGAGCTGAACTTCCATGGGTTTGATTCAAGCAAAGCTTGGCAAACTTCAGAAAAATGCAGATGCTCAACCTGAACCCAACTGAAATCAATGGGAGCCAAATCTGTCAAATTAAAAATGCCCATTTTTTGGGCTCATAGGTAAGGTTGTATGAAAAAAAAATAGCATGGAGGTGGGCAATACCTTGGGGAATATGTGCCAATACAAAAATGCAGCAGCACTGATATTTACAAGAATATTTAAAAGTGTTTTCCAATAACATTTAATTCCCGACTTCTTTAAAAAAAAGAAACAACACACAGACCCCTCTAAGGGTCTGCTATGTATTTTGGGCGACCTTTGGCGGGATCTGTGTGTTGTTTTCTTCTTTGTAAATGACACTTTTGCTGTAGCACATCCTACAGGAAGAATGAAAAAAAAAAGTGCATAGCGACTCCCCAAAATACATAACAGGCCCTCTTCAGTTTGCTATGGATTTTAAGGGGGTAGCTCTTGCAAAAAGAAAAAAGAAAAATCTATACCAACATGTGGCCTCAACATGATGGAGTCGTTGTGCCAGGAAGCCCTCCCTGGCAAAGCACCTTGTTCACATATTGATGAGGTAAAGGGCCTCTTCCCCACAACCCTGGATGGTGGTATTGGGAGGTATGCAGGAAAGGGCTTATTAGAATCTGGAAGCCCTTATTAATAATAAGGGAGCTTCCATATACCAGCCCTTTCTACATGAATGAGTAGAGTACCCCTGCTCATTCACAAAAAAGTCAGCCAGATACAAAGACACCCAAACATTTGACAAGTCCTTTATTAAAAATTTTTTTAAAACATTATAAAAAAAAAAAACCCTCATTTTAAATCCTTGCCAATCACTATGCCCACTATCAGCCAACTCACTGAAAAAAAAAAAAAAAAGATCCTAACTGAGCAGCTAACTGAGCATGTTATTGCACAAATATGGCCATGTTTCTGTGTTGCTGAGGTAGTACAACTCCGGT
>BLSH010461312.1:493364-524369 GCA_018402905.1 Glandirana rugosa
TAGTGAGGGATAGGTGAACCGATGACTCGTGTCGGGATCCTCGATTTTAGGGTTGCAGTCAGGGGGGCTGGTACCACCAGAGTCATGTTTGGACCTTTTTCTACTGGGTTGTTGTTATAGTCGTTGGTCTATGTTATAGATATGGGTAGGGGTAGGTCTGGGAGGTTATAGATTAAGGTAGCGAGGGGGATGCCATTGGTGTTCTGTGTATGTGGAGTTAAGAGCTTTTTCCCATTCTATTAGGTGGGCGTGTTTGTTCATTGAGTTTTTCTGTTGTAGAGCGTTGTAGAATAGTGAAATTCCTTTTCTGTTATGGTTTGTCTGGTTGAGAAAGGCCCAAAGAGAAGGAGGGATTCTAATAGTTGCATTAGGGAGGTTAGCTATTGCATTTTTAATCCTAAGGTACGTGAAGGTCTCCTTGTGTGATAGGGAATAAGAGGTTTGTAGTACTTGAAAGGGTTTGAGTTTACCATTGTCTACTATGTCTCCTAGTTTGGTAATGCCATGTGCTATCCAGGGTTTTAGGGGGAGCGATGGAATTAGATATTGGAGGGTCTGGATGGGGATGGGTATAGATATTGTATCTGGTTGCTGATATTGTTGTTGGGTCATCTTTTTCCAGGTTTGTACTGAGACCACCATGGTCGGGGGGACTGACGTTGGGATTTTAGCTCCTAGGGCTGTGCTCAGTAGCCAAGTGGATAGGGAGTGATCGTTGACATAGTATGCCTCAATTTTTCCCCATGACGAAGCAGGGTTTGCTTGGAACCATTCCCTCAAGTTGGTGAGCACTGCAGCGTAGTAGTAGTCACCGATATCCACATAGCCTACACCTCCCATTAGTCTAGTTTTGATCAATATTTTGTGGGCTCTCCTTGGTTTCTTACCCATCCAGATATAGGAGGATATGAGAGATTGTAGTGCCCTAAAATATGTTTGTGGAATGGGGAAGATAAGTTATTTCATGCACCGCATCCCAATAGGTTATTAATAAACTTTAGGGTAGTGCGGGACTTTCAAGGTGCTGGAATAACACTTACACATATTCAGTAAAAAAAACATTTACCAACACATTTTCATTCAAAAAAGTCATTAAAATCACTGTTATGAGTTAAGTTGTTATGGTTATATGTTTTTAATTGTGATTTTAATGACTTTTTTTAATAAAAATGTATTGATAAACTTTTTTTACTGAAAATGTGTATGAAATTATGTTATTCCAGCAGTGCACCTTGAAAGTCCTGTACTACCCTAATGTTTATTTTTATTTTTTTCAAATAGGTGGGAGAAACTACCTGGAGGCATATGCCACATGTGGAGTTAGTTGCAAGTAGGGTGTAGATAAAAATAAACTGCAACTTTTAATAAAATTGGATAATGTCCTTGCTATAGGTGTATTCCATTTATGTACCCCCTAAAGCGTGACTGAAAAAGTCTCAGAGATTGCATTCCCCCTTCCTACCGTGTTGCTAGGACATTGCTATGACACTCTCAACTGTTACTGCTCATCTCCTCCATCACAGCGGTAAGCTCTCAAATCCTCACACATGTGTGGTCCACTATCTCCTCCATCTCAGCATTGTTAGCTACTGCCACACAGAAAGAGAGATCACATACTAAAGGGTTTGAATTAGCTGGGAGTGTTTTGGCAACATTCTAGCAACCAAGCAGTGTGGCATGTTGCCATCTCTGAAAATCTTTTAGCCAGGCTTCAGGAGGTACACAAATGGCCTACCCCTTTAGCAAGGCTATTTTTCAACTTTGGTCAGAGCTGCACAGTTTGTTTTTATCTACAGGCACCCCTTACCTGCATAGGCATTTTTTTTTTTTTGGTAAAGGTGAACTAACTCTTTAACCACTTGCCGACCGCCGATCGGCATTTGACAGCGGCAAAGTGGTTCGTTACCGCAAAACGCTGTCATACGACGGCGGCTGCGGGATCGAGCTTAGTGAGCGCGCGCGCGCCCGCGCGCTCACTGTGTTCGGGGAGGGCCAGGGAGCGGGTGCGGCGGCTTCGATTGCCGCTGGCTACCCGCGATGGCGCCCCTGAGCGGAGGAACGGAGGTCCGTGTATGTAAACACGGACCTCCGCTCTGTGTGAAGGGGGAAGGGCTGTGATCACAGCCTTCCTGTATATGAAGGCTGTGACCACTTCCCTTCCCCAGATAGTGCAGTCCCCCTACAGTTAGAACACGCCCAGGGAACATAGTTAACCCTTAGAGCGCCCCCTGCAGGTTAACCCCTTCACTGCCAATGACATTTACACAGTAATCAGTGCATTTTTATAGCACTGATCGCTGTATAAATGCCAATGGTCCCAAAAAAGTGTCAAAATAGTCCGACATGTCCGCTGAAATATTGCAGTACCGCTAAAAATCGCAGATCGCCGCCATTACTAGTAAAAAAAAAACAAAAAACCCAAAAATAAATTCTCATCATCCGTAAACGCGACCACTTTTGCGCAAACCAATCAATAAACGCCGATTGCGATTTTTTTTAGCGCAAATATGAGGAAGAATATAAATCGGCCAAAAACGGTGAAAAAAAATGTTTTTTATATTTTTTTTTGATTTGTATTCTAGCAAAAAGTAAGAAATTTGTTTTTTTTTTGCAAAATTGTCGCTCTTCTTTTGTTTATAGCGGCAATCAGAAATGATGCAGAGGTGATCAAATACCACCAAAAGAAAGCTCTGTTTGTGGGAAAAAAAAGGACGCAAATTTCGTTTGGGTACAACGTCACGCGACCGTGCAATTTTCAGTTAAAGCGACGCAGTGCGGAATCGCAAAAAGGGCTCCGGTCCTAAAGCTGGAAATCCTTCCGGGGCTGAAGTGGTTAAGTTTGATCCATAATTTACAGAAAACTATTTTTAAATGCATGCACAAATTTAAATACAATCTATTGAAATGTCATACCCATATACTAAAAAAATAATTAAACATATTTATACTCTTATTAGAATTAGCCAAATCTGAATTCTGTGAGAACAATATAACATTTATATACAAGACTCATTTATAAAAAGCTATCAGTTCTGTAAAACGTTTCCCAGCAGAGATTAATTGATAATAAAAAATCCACGTCTTTATTATGTTTGCATCAGATAGTTTGACATGAAAAAATAGCACACATTTGCACTTTTTTTTGCTATTTTGAAAAATATAATTTTTTTTTACTGGTGCTTTAAATGTTAGAAAACAAGCACACTGTGTATTCTGCTTTTTAAGCACACCGAAGAACACCTTGTATGCATCGAGGATACTGTACAAAATAATGGCAGCTTGCCATGGCCCTAATAGCATTTGCTGTTTATCTGTCACAGCTGCTTCCTTTTTTGTAATTACATTCATCTTTTGGCACATGTGTAAAAGCAAATGATCATTTATGCCCATTTTTCTTTTACTCAAACACAATTATTATACTAATGTAATTAGCATTCCTTTTACATTAGAAACTACTAAGAAAAACAACCAGTAATGATTAATGTTATGATTCCTGGTAAATGTATTTATTGCTGGCATCAGCTATAGCCAATACGTACTTCAGTTGTGAAGACTAAATTCAAGACTAGCACTAAAAATGTAAGATGTGGACCTTTCAGTAACTTTACAGATTTACATAAATACAATATACAGCATAATAAAAGAAAAAAATAAAAGATAATATTTATTCTGAAAAGCAGTTCCAGCTTTAGGCTGGGTTCACACTATCCGACAAAAAACAGTCCGACTTTGATCCTACTTTGCTGTGCGATTTACGGTCCTACATAGGGTCAAAGTCGGACCGTTTGTCTGTGAACAGGGATCCGACTTTGATCCCGACAATGCCAGGCACTTTGTGCTCTGGGGATCATGAAGGGGAACTCCACGCCAAATTAAAAAAAAACTGGCATGGGGTCCCCCTCCAGGAGCATACCAGGCCCTTTGGTCTGGTATGGATTTTAAGGGGAACCCCCACGTCAAAAAAACGGCGTGGGGTCCCCCCCACAATCCATACCAGACCCTTATCCGAGCACGCAGCCCGGGAGGCCAGGAAAGGGGGTGGGGACGAGCCAGCGCCCCCCCTCCTGGACCATACCAGGCTGCGTGCCCTCAACATGGGGAGTATGGGTGCTTTGGGGCAGGGGGGGCTCTGCGCCCCCACCCCAAAGCACCTTGTCCCCATGTTGATGAGGACAAGGGCCTCTTCCCGACAACCCTGGCCGTTGGTTGTCGGGGTCTGCGGACGGGGACTTATCGGCATCTGGAAGCCCCCTTTAACAAGGGGGCCCCCAGATGCCGGGCCCCCCACCCTATGTAAATGAGTATGGGGTACATCGTACCCCTACCCATTTACCTGGAAAGAAATATGTACAAAATAAACACCACCAGCTTTTTAAAATATTTTATTAAATCAGCTCCGGCGGTCTTCTCCCCTCTCCGTTGTCTTCTTTTCTTCGGCTCTTTTGCGGGGTCTTTCGTCTTCTGAGGGGTCTTCTTCTCTGCGGCGTCTTCTGCTCTTTTGCCGTCCTAATCGGTGCGACGCTGCATTTGCAGCGCCGCACCGACTTCCAAAAGCAGTTTCTGTATTACTTTTGGCAATTTCAGGTGCGATTTCCATTAACATCTGTGCAGAAACCCACACAGATGTCTCTGAAATTGCGATTGAAATCAGGACTGACATGTGGGAATGAAATGGTGCAAGTTCAGCTGAACTTGCACCATTTCATTCCCGCACCAATGTGAACCTAGGCTTATTGTCAAAGCTTAATTGAACAAGCTGAGTTAGAAGCTGATTGGCTATCATGTACAGCTGCACCAGTTTCTGAGTGCACCAGCTTTAGTAAATTCAGCCTAGGTTTAGCCTTCAGCCTAGGTTCAGCTGAACTCGCACCATTTCATTCCCACATGTCAGTCCCGACTTCAGGTGCAATTTCAGAGACATCTGTGTGGGTTTCTGCACAGATGTCTATGGAAATCGCACCTGAAATCACCAAAAGTAGTACAGAAACTACTTTTGGGAATCGTAGCAGTGCCGCAAATGCAGCATGGCACGAGTCGGATGGGGCCATTGCCGGCAATTGCCGCTGATTTGGCACGCGATTTGACATGTCAAATCGCATGCCAAATTGCACCAATGGGAACCAGGTCTTATTATGACAGGCTGCAGCAGAGGTTGTTTTGTTTTACAATCTGCACAGGCACCAGAATTGTGTTATCTGTGAGCCAGCATATCAATTGAGGAAGTAGATGTTGACACCTGCATTATGCCTAAACAAAGAAAGTTTTGGAAAGAAGAGTAGATTAGCCTTATCATGGAGACTACTGGGATTTCCAAGCAGTAACAAAAACTTATACAGTGTTGCACTTTTACATTAGGTGCATGCACATACTATAAAAACATACAGTTTTTCTCATGCTAGGTTTTTTATTTGTATAAAATATTTACAAATGAACCACCTCCTGCCCATGCTATAGCCAAATGACGGCTACAGCACAGGCCTTAACCTCCCTGGCGGTATGATTATTTCAGATTTTTGGTGCTGAAAGCGGTACAATTATTTTGCATGAAAATTTGGCGTTTTATATTGTAGGCCTGTAATTCTTAGCAATAACTCTCTTAAATCTGTCCAAACAAGAGTCTAGTAGACATCCCGGGTATGAAAAAGTTTGAAAAATGAAATCATAAATTATAATATAATAAATAACTAAAAATAATTATCAAAAATAATAATATAATAGTAATAAAATTTATTCAATAATGTAATCAAACCAAAAACGCAGAAATTTGCTCATTTGCAGAATTGTCGCTGTCGTCACTTTCAGTTTCTGATGATAAATTTCCCCAAAAATCAGTATCACTCAATCCTGAAAATGATTGTTATTTACTATCGGTGTTTTCTAGCTGATCAAAAACCACTTTTGATGCAAAGGGACACTTTTTGGTTGCTATGGACATTCTCATGTTTCCAGGCAGAAAGAATGACATTTATTATATAAAAGTGCATGCAGGGCTCTGGGCAAACCACTAGGGACAAAGGGGATGTGTAATGTTTTCATACAGTAATGTAATCTATAAGATTACAGTGTACTGTATGTGCTATGTGTGTTTAACTTTTTGAATTTCCCGCCGGTCTCCGTCCCCGTGCGACGCGACGCTCGCAGGGAACGGAGCCCGACACACAGGAGTCATCTGGCGGCGGAGAGACACGCTGACACCGCGGGAGGACATCGCTGGATCCAGGGGACAAGGTAAGTAACATTCCCTGGATCCAGCGATGCAATCCCGAGTGTGGCTCGGGGTTACCGCTCTTGGTACTGAAATTCCACCCCGGGCCACACTCGGAAATACCGCCAGGGAGGTTAATTGCCGGTAGGATGACAATAGACGTCCTCGCGTGCATGAGCTGCCTGCCGGGTGTGTGCGGCACGCTCTGTGATAACCGAGTCAATGAGACTCAGCTGATCACCAATCCAGGCCCCTAACCACGTGATCAGCTGTCAACCAATGACAGCTGATCACGCAATGTAAACAAATGAATGGTAATCGTTTTTTTCCCCCTCAGCTGACAGCATGAGGGGAAAAAAAGCTGATCACCTGCTTCGGACAGAGGGACATCGGTCCCCCAAATGGTGAGGCACTGCTGCTATGCAGTGCCCTCCTCTGTCCACCAGTGCCACCTACAGGTGCACATCAGTGCCACCTATCAGTGCCAACCTTTGCCACCTATCAGTGCCCACCTGTGCCATCTGTCAATGTCCACCAGTGCCACCTATCAGTGCCCATCAGTGCTGCCAACCAGTGTCCATCAGTGCCTCATTATCAGTGCCACCTATCAATGGTGCCTATCAGTGTCCCTACAAGTACCTACCAGTGCCCATCAGTGCCACCTATGAGTGCCATTCAGTGCCACCCATCAGTGCCCTTCAGTACTGCCCATCAGTGCCACCCATTAGTGCTCACCAGTGCCACGACCTGTGCCACCCATCAGTGCCACCTATCAGTGCCCACCAGTTCCACCTCATCAGTGCCCACCGGCGCCACCTATCAATGCCTATCAGAGCCACCATATCAGTGCCTATCAGTGCAGCCTATCAGTGCCCATCAGTGCAGACTATCAGTACCCATCAGTGCAGCTTATCAGTGCCCATCAGTGCTGCTTCATCGGCGCACATCAAGGAAGGAGAAAAATTACCTGTTTTCAAAATGTAATAACAAACTATGAAACTGTTTTGGTTTTTTTCAAAATGTTCGGTCTTTTTTTTTTTTTTTTAACCAATAAAAACCCAGTGAAAAAAATTATAAAAATGTAATTTGGGTACAGTGTAGCATGACTGAGTAATTGTCATTCAGAGTGCGAAAGCGCTGAAAGCTGAAAATTGGCTTGGGCAGGAAGGGGGTTTAAGTGCCCAGTAAGCAAGTGGTTAACATGTAACACACAGTACATCCACAACACTGGTTTTGGAGTATTTGGGATTTATAAAATTAGCACACAGCAGTAGCTTTTTTTCCCTTTAGGCTGTCTCCCTGTAATTTTAGCTGTCTGGAGCTTTAAAGAGCACACAAAAATTGAGGGGGGGATTGGGTATATTGGTATATTTTTTCATGTTGTGTTCAAACATGCTGTAATGTGTAGGTATAGGTATTACCTCTTATAAAATTCACAGTCATAGGCATGCACACAGGTAGGCCCAGGCACACCCTAATCACCCTGAGCAGAACAGATTTCCCCTACTGACCTGGCTCCCTTTCCTTCCCCTGCAGCGCTGCCCTCTTCCTTCCTCTCCCGCCGGCTGTTGCTGTGGAATGTTTTAGGATGAAGGGGGGAAGGGGCCAGTAAATATGCAATTTACTTGCTCCTTCCCTTTTTGAATGAACATCGTGAGTGATCGGTAGTTTGTGTTTGAGCTTTGGGGTGCACACCCTAATGTTATAGGTTGCGCACACCTATGTTCAGAGTACTCTCACTGACAATGTCTTCATCTTTCCAGAAGAACAGAACTATCTTTGTTCTGATATTATTCAGATTAGCATCTATTTCTTGGACTGAGTTGATACATTTTTGTAAATCCTGATATCTGTTTAACCATTTCCCGCCCGGCCTATTGACAGGGGGGGGCAGGGGGTTCATTATCCTGACCTGAGCAGCAGCGAGCTGATTGGCTGCTCGCCTGATGGGGGGGCTGCGTTGAATGTTTATCAGTGCAGCCCCCCTCAGGATCGCCACACTGGACCACCAGGGAGCTGACCAGGACCACCAGGGAGCCCCCCCGGGACAGCATAAGGAGGCCACCCAGGACCACCAGGGAGAAAATCAGGAGGCCGTCCAGGGACCACCAGGGAGCCCCCACTAGACCACCAGGTAAGGGCAATACAGTGCACTGTAGGGATGGCACTGTGCCCATATATGATGCCTGCCAGTGCCATCCCTAACAGTGCTATATGCACCCGTGCCCACCAGTGCCATGTACCAGTGCCCACCAGTGCCCACCTATCAGTGCACACCATTGCCACCTAACAGTGCCACCTATCAGTGCCCAGCAGTGCCACCTATCAGTGCCCAGCGCCACCTATCAGTGCCCAGCAGTGCCACCTATCAGTGCTGTCTATGAGTGCCCATCAGTGCCACATATCAGTGCCACCTATCAGTGCCCATCAGTGTTGCTTATCAGTGCCGCCTATCAGTGCCCATCAGTGCTGCATATATGTGTACCATCATCAGTGTAACTTTATCAGTGCCATCTCATCAGTGCCAATCTGTACTGCCTCATCAGTGCCCATCCGTCTAGTTTCATCAGTGCCCATCAGTGTAGCCACATCAGTTCCCGTCAGTGAAGTGTGACTAATTCATGGGGGCTCCCAAGGTAGACTCTGGAAATTAATCTATCAAGATGAGGCAGATTTCCACTTAACACAGACACACAACGAAGTAGTGGTCAGGGTCAGGTTTTAACCACTTGCCGCCATTGAATTAGTCACACCGGAGTGTGTCGATGGAGGAGATCGGGTCTACCTATCCCACCAACTCAGCTGCAGGAAGGCGATAATTCCCATCCTGAATGACCGGTGGAGAGTGTCAGAGGCCCTTGTGGTGAGAAAACCACACAAGCACATTTGACTCCCCAGTCGTATGGCTGAGAGAGTCCAACTGATCTGGTAAGGGGCCACCCATTTCTCTACACATTCTGCAATTTGGAGCACCTTCTTTTTCTTGGTTCTTTGAAGAGTGTCTAGACTTCACATGTTATTTTTACTGATTTTGATTCACCTATATTGAATGTTGGGACTCTTTTTTCCATCAAATCACAATTAATTTCTCAGCACCATTATTGGACACTTGTCACATGCTTTATCATATTTTTTAATGATTTACTATGGACCTTAAATTCATATTTTGTGGTAGTTCATTCTATATCACTTATGTATGTCTTATCACATTTTTTGGTATTATCATTAATTTTAGGGCTACACCTTTTTGTTTTATACCTTTAAGGCATTGTGTACTGTTGTGAATGGGTCCTGATTGTGTTACCAAGTAGAAAAATAGAAACATAGAAGAGTGATGACACAAAAAGTGGTCCATCAAGTCTGCCATATTTTTCTTTTAAATGTATTTATATATGCTTTTGTTTTGTTTGTTTTTTTCAACTATTTAGTCTGGGTATAAATCTATGTTTGTCTCAAGCATGTTTGACAATTGACTGACTTACTACCGCTGCTGGAAGTCTATTCTATGCATCTATTACCTTTACACCATAATAATACTTTCTAAGATTAGTTTTGAATTTTCCTCTGCTAGCTTGAATTCATGTCCCCATGTTCTTGATCTTGGCTTCATATTGAATACACTGCTCTCCTGAACCTTATTCACCCCCATGATGTATTTAAAGATTTCAGTCATGTTCCCCCCAGACTGTACATATTAATTTGTATTTGGATTGTAGAGGACTTTACTTTGATTTCCTATAAAACCAACATAGCAAAATGCACATGTACTTTTACTGTACTTGTTTTACAGTATGTGTAATAAATAGAAATTGTTCAGTTTAAACTTGGCTTGTCATTCTTGACTCTGATATGATGGATAATAGCAACTGATATATACGTTTTGATTGTTTTAAATATTGTCCTGTTCTTATGTTAATAATAGCGCACTACATTTAGAAAGACCAAAAAAGATAATTACTGATAAAGCAAGCACAACCTTGAAAACATTTGCAATTACAAACGTACTTGTTGACATATAAGCAAAAAAGTACAACAGGTCAGTTAACAGGGATACAGTTAACAGAAAATAGCTTGTTGCTTTTCTCTGTCATTCTGCCAGGACACAGTCCCCCCGACCCACAAAATAATTTAGATAATCCATCCGGCATAGATGGGCACTTTGTATAGGCAGCCTTGGATGGACAATGCCAAGGGGTGTTAAGGAATCTATGCTCGCATTACTATCACCATGCACATATTGAGTAGGCATGGATGTTCCTCTGTCAACATCCTTTTCACAGGGCTCAGCTGTAATATAGGCCTGTGCATGTCTCTACAGGTAATTATGTAATATACAGCAACACAAAACCAGAGAGTCAATTGCATGCAAAGTAAGACCGATGGTGGTTTGAAAGATGCGAAAATGGTTGGCCATTATGCTGAATGAGTTCTCTACTATCCTTCATGCCCTAGACAATCTATAGTTAAAGATCCTCTGCTCAGGAGTCATACTAACCACAACATACAAAGCCATCCACAACACTGCCTCCAGCTATATCACCAATCTCATCTGCAGATATCGCCCTAATCGTCCTCTCTGCTCCTCCCAGGACCTCCTGCTCTCTAGCTCCCTTGTTACCTCCTCCCATGCTTGCCTACAGGACTTCTCTAGAGCCTTTCCCATCCTCTGGAAATCCCTGCCCCAGAATGTCCGGTCAGCCCCAACCCTGTATGCCTTTAGGCAATCCTTGAAAATTCACTTATTCAGGGAAGCCTACCCCACCTCCACTTAAAAACTGTGCTTGAGTCACCTCTATCAGATCATCCCCTGCAACCTTTTGTACCACCTCCCCCTCACTTTAGATTGTAAGCTCCACAAGCAGGGACCTCCTATTCCTTCTGTATTGAACTGTACTGTAATTGTACAGTGTCCCTTCTTTAATGTAAAGCGCTGCGCAAACTGTTGGCGCTATATAAATCCTGTATAATAATAATAATAATGTTCCTCATGGGAAAGGGCTTGAGCAGGTGTTTTCCCAATGCAAACGCATTGTCTGCCACAATTACAATGTTCATACCTTCCAAAGTTTCGTTGCAGGTCAGCAAATTCAAGGAACCACTCTGAAGGCGCTGTTAAACTTGGTGTTCTCTTTCACTCTTGCATCAGTGTTGCATCTGTTTTTTCCAATGTCCAGATACATAAACTCGTAATTGATTTCCCCAATGGCTAGCATTATTATACTGAAAAAAGCCTTTGTAGTTATAGAAGTATGATCCATACTTTGGGGGTGGTGTTATCCTCATGTGCTTCCCATTGATGGCTCCACCACAGTGTGGGAGGTTCCATAGTTCATTAAAGTTTATGGCCACCTTCATCCAATCCGCTGGATTGGATGTAACCTAAAAAGAAAAGGAGAGAGATAGATCGTCAATAATTATGCTACTCTCTGCAAATAATATATTTGTTGCTTTTACAGTGGCAGCTCACAACATTAGTAGCACGGGAACATTATGAGAAAATGAGAGTGTATTTTGACAAAAAAATTAACATTAAACATTTATAGTAAAATGCACTGTACCATGCACAATTGCACCAAATGTTACATTCTGCAGTTTTAGTAAATTAACCTCAGTATCCCAAATGAGGTCTAGCTTAAGATCTATACAGTGGAATCAAGCAATAAGTACTCCCAAATCGTTTCCCTCTGTATTGCTGGCCAACACTGTACCCCCTAATGTTGTACTCTGTCAAGGGATTATTTTCACCTAAATGCATTATTTTACATTTAGAAGCATTGAACTGCAGTTTCCACTGCTTTGACAAATCATCCAGCATTGCCAAATGACGTTCTATATTACAGACACCTCCAGCGATATCAACCTTATTGCACACCTTCATTTGTCAAAAAGACATACCTTACCAACCAACATTAAATTATATCACTTACATATAGATTACATAGAACAGGACCTAGTACAGAGCCTTGTGGTACACCACAAGTGATTGGTCTCTGTTTTAAATGAACCCCATTTACAACCACACTCTATCCTTTAGCCAGCTGCATATCCACTACACCACCCAAATGTTACGTCCTAGCTTGTACAACGTTTGTATTAGATTATTATATGGAACTGTATCAAACGCTTTGCTGAAATCAAGATAGGTTATGTCCAGCATCACCCTGATCCAAAACATTAGTAATATAATCAAAAAATGAAATAAAGTAATTCTGACATGATGTGCCCTAAGTAAAGCCATGCTGCTTTGGGTCCAGCAAGTTGTGTATTTTTAAGTGATCAATGGTCCTTCTTTTCAGAAGTGATTCCATTAACTTGACCACAACCGATGTTAAACTCACTGGCCTGTAATTGCCAGCTATTACCTTGCTACCCTTCTTGTGGATAGGTACAATATAATAATATTATTAAAAGATCCAATAATGGTCCAAAAACTATACCTCAAAGTTCTCTTAGAAATCTGGGATGAATACCATCAGGACCCATTGCTTTATTAAACTTTAACCACTTGCCGACCGCAGTCTGGCGGCGACAAAGTGGCTCAATATCGCAAACCGCCGTCATATGGTGGCGGCTGCGATATCACTGACTGTGAGCGCGTGCGCGCCGCCGGAGGCGCGCTCGCGCGCTCACTGTGTGCGGGGGCAGGGAGCGGGTAGGGCGGACTCGATCGCCGCCGGCTACCCGCGATGCCCCCCCGCAGTGAAAGAACAGAGGTCCATGTAAGTAAACACGGATCTCCATTCTGTTAGAGGGGGAAGGACAGTGATCACAGGCTTCCTGTATATGGAAGCCGTGATCACCTCCTTCCCTCAGCCAGGCCAGCCCACACACAGTTAGGACACGCCCAGGGAACACAGTTAACCTTTAGAGTGCCCCCTGCAGGTTAACCCCTTCACTGCCAATGGCATTTACATAGTAATCAGTGCATTTTCATAGCACTGATCGCTGTATAAATGCTAATGGTCCAAAAAAAGTGTCAAAATGGTCCGACATGTCCGCTGCCATATTGCAGTACCACTAAAAATCACAGATCGCCGCCATTACTAGTAAAAAAAAAATAAAAATAAAAACCCCAGAAATTAATTCTCATCATCCGTAAACGCGGCAACTTTTGCGGAAACCAATCAATAAACGCCGATTGCGATTTTTTTTTACCAAAAATATGAGGAAGAATATAAATTGGCCAACACTGATGGAACAAAAATGTTTTTTTATATTTTTTTGGATTTGTATTTTAGCAAAAAGTAAGAAATTTGTTTTTTTTTGCAAAATTGTCGCTCTTCCTTTGTTTATAGCGGCGATCAGAAATGACGCAGAGGTGATCAAATACCACCAAAAGAAAGCTCTATTGGTGGGAAAAAAAGGATGGAAATTTTGTTTGGGTTCAACGTCGCATGACCGCGCAATTGTCAGTTAAAGCGACGCAGTGCTGAATCGCAAAAAGTGCTCTGGTCCTAATGTGGGAAATCCTTCCGGGGCTGAAGTGGTTAATCGAGCAGGTGCAGTCTACTTTCTCCACTACAGGTTGCTCTCATCTGCAGTGGACTTGCAGTTGGAGAGAAAGTCAAGAGGAACTTTGTTTCTCTATGGTTTACTGGGTCGCTGAAGCTATCCAGTTGGATGCTGCTACCACATGTGACTCTGGCAGCCATCTTGTGTCAGGCAGAGCCTTGCTCCCAGGTTTGGCACGTTTTTTGCAAGTAGATAGAGTAGGGAAATGTACCCGTCTGTTAGGGACAGTGCTAGAGGTAGGGAAACGTTTCTGATGAGGAGGGAATGCATAGGGTCGCAGCTCTTCTGGGCATTATCCTGCTTGGGCACAAAATGGTCAGGCCACATTCTGCTCTCTTAGCAACACACTGTCAGTTCAGCAGAGACCCACTCTCTTCAGGCTGTGGGAAACTGTGAGTGTACCCGGTTGGGCAGCCTTTCCACTGGGTTTGTTATGATTGTTGCTGCATTACTTCAATACAAGGTTTTCATTGCACTTGACTGTATGAATTATTTCACCATGCTGCACCCCACCTACACATTAACTACTCCTTGTAACTGGCTACCAAGTTAAATGAAATCCTCAACTTTATTGTGCTACATTGGTTCATGCAAGTGTTGTAAATCCTTTCTGGCTCTGTATATATCGCTAAAGCTGCCCATATGGATCAGTTTTTTTTTTTTTTTTTCATTCAGCCAGTGGGCTATGCTAAAAAAAACAGAACCAATTCCCCTATCCACACAATCGAGGTGGATGGGGAAATTCTTCCCACTGCACTATTGTATTCTGACAGCAGGGGGACTCCTCTGCTCTCAGAATATACAGATCAGCCATTGGCTGCATCTGTTGATTAAGCAGCTTTTTAACAACAGGCCCTTTCTAAAGAAGTTAATCAAACTGGACTGTTGATTGACAGTGGCTACACATTGATTAAATTTCTGCCTGCCCTTGTTAAATCGGTAGTAAACCGCAGTTGAAGAAAAAAAAATTCCCCTGCAAGGCAATGTCTTAATGTGCTAGTATGCATTGGATACTAGCACATGATTAAGAGACTTACCTTAAAATGAAGCCTGTAGGCTTACCTGTAGGTATACGTGGTGAAACAGAGTTTATTACCACCTTAAGGACCAAATATTTACTGGATAGTGAGGATAAAACCACTTTGCTAGCAAAAACGTAAAATACACTCACATAATGTGTATCACCAAAAACAGCTCATCCAGAGGAATACCATGCCCCACCAACAGATGTCATTGTACTTTCATGTAGCAGCCAACAGTGAGAGATACAGCAATCAAGTTGGAAAGTCTGTGGTGCATACTGGGAAAACCATGAAAAGAAAGACTGCAGGAACTCCCCAAGCTGGAACATTTGGGGACTGAATCAGTATGTAAGGTGATGCAATACCTCCAGTCAACTAACACATTTTGAAGTCCATGTCCCTTCAACAGAATGGAGGAGGAGATGTACTACACGTTTTTATATGTTTTTAAATGTTTTTAAATGTTTTTGTAAGTATAAGTTAATTTAATAAATATTTGTTGTTTTATGACTGTTTGTTGCTTGTGCCATGGTGACTGACAAACCTTTACACCTATATTTGTAGTCTTTTGTTTATTATGAATTGGCCAGACTCTATGGGCTATTTTTATGACGTATTAGTATATTATTTGTTGCACTCCCACACCCCTATGAGTGGTCTATTTTCATAAATGTGCATATCACTTTTGGCAAAAATTATGAGACTTTAATTCTATTCGAATTTGTGTGTTTTATATTTGCCTGTAGTTTAGCTTAAAGCGGAGTTCCGCCCAAAAGTGGAACTTCTGCTTTAATGGTAGGTGACCCCCTGACATGACACAATTGGCATGTCTTTTTTGGGGGGGTTGACTAGGGACCCTGTTTTCACAAGGTCCCAGTTCCACTTCCTCCCCTGGCGCTGCGGCTCCAGGAAGGAAGTTCACCTTTCCCCCTGCCTCTCGGCAATTTTCTGGGATACGTCACAGGTCCCAGAAGATACGCTTCAGTCACAAGGCACAGCGCGAATCGTGCATGCGTAGTGCGCACTCGGCTTTGAAGCCAAAGCAGGGTGCCCACACCTGTGGTGCCAGCGCCGCCGAGGGGAGGGGGTGAAGAGCGAGGGAGAGGCGAGTGTCCAATTATTAAAAGTCAGCAGCTACACTTTTTGTAGCTGCTGACTTTTACATGGGTGAAACTCCGCTTTAATGCCTTTTTCAGACAGACACTGACACTAGTAGTCTGTGACTGAGCACCTAGGCGCTGCATGCAGTCAGCCCATTCGTGTCTATAGGGACACAGTGTTGGGAAAATGAGTGCTAAGGTTTCTGATAAACTGTTTATATTTTCTCTCTAAATTGATCAATTCTAAAATCAACTCCATATTGTAAGGAATACGAAGCATACATAACTTCAATAGTGCAAGAGGAGCTGGTTGTAACAAAAAGTATGCAGGTTCCAAACAATCACACGGCTATAGAAATGAGTATAAACATAACGGTGCATTGGTGCATTGGTGCATTGGATCAAATGGTTTTATATATGAGTACAGAGAACACTGAGGTTCAGGTCCCCCACAATCACATATTACAAAAGTCGATGCAACATTAACTAAAGCTCTATCAGGAGATCCAGTGTCATTAGGCAACAATAGACAGAAGGTGTTAGTGTTTATAAAAGAAAAAAAAATAATAACAATAAACCAGATATGGGAGGAGGTGAGAAAGGAAAAGAGAAGGGAAAAAGAAGAGAGAAAGAAGAGAGGTCAGCCACATGAGCCAGGCAGTGGACACAATTGACCATCCCAAACAGGCCTCGGTAGTGGTCCACCCATGATTGCCAGACCTTACAGTGTCTAAGGATCTTGTCCAGTATGGTAGCCTCAATTTTGCTGTGAATCATAGCTTGGGTTATTCTATTTTTGGTCTCAAGTATGCAGAGTACCAAGGTCTTCCAGGCCTTTGCTATGGTTTGTTTAGAGGCAGTCATAAGTTGCTGTAGTAGTTTTGTTTGTGCCTTTGTAAAGTCTTGAACACAGTGATTCAAAAGAGTGACAACAGGGTCGGGTTCTAAAGTTTGTTGAAGTAAAACTGAGGCCATCCTCATTTAGTCCCAGAACAGCCTCACAATCGGGCAAGTCCACCAGATATGAACATGTGTGCCCAGCTCTCTACCTCCATGATAGCACTCAGGAGGGTAACCAGGTAGGTATTTTGAAATTTTTGCCAGGACCAAGTACCATCGGAGTAAGACCTTATAATTGGTCTCCTCTGCTTGCATATTTTGTTATGAGGAATTGGTTGCCATCCAGACCACATACCAATCTTCCTGCTCCAACTGCACCTCCAGATCGGAGGCCCATTTGGAAGCATATTAGGGTAGCATTGGGGGGGGGTTAAGATGAGAATAAAGTTTAGTGATAAGGCCTGGGACATGTGGGTCGGTGTTACAAATACCAAGAGGGACAAACTGAAGAGGGATGAACAGTTGCGGGTGTATGTAGCAAAGGAATGGGATATCTGAAGGTATCGAAAGCACTCCCTTGGGGGAAGACTAGCTTGTACTTGGAGAACAGGAAATGGTTTTAGGCCTGAGTTTGCACACAGATTGAGTAGACGTGTTAAGTTTAGAGAGTGCCATAACCAAAAAGAAGCTTGGCCGGAGTAGGCAGGATAGAAGGCTGGGTGACAATAGAACAATACTAACGGGCAGTGAGGAGAGATTAATTTAAAGGGGAGCTTCAGTTTATCCCATAGGCAGAGAGAATGTTGTATGACAGGATTAATTAAAGGCCCTCAGTCTTTACGATGTATCCAGAGAATATTGGAAAGCGACACCGGACTTAAGTCTACATCCTCCAGTTTCACCCATATAGGCACTTCCTCAGTAGCATGATATAGTGACAACTGGACTAGCTGGGCTATTGGTAATATTTAAGGAAATTAGATACCCCCATAGCTCCCTGTAGTTTACCCCTTTGAAGAATAGACCTGAGGACCCTTGGTTTCGTGGAGCCCCAGATATGCTCATGAACACGACACTGGAGGGCTTGGAAAAAGTATGAAGGTATCGATATGGGAAGAACTTTAAAGAGGTATAGGATTTTGGGGAGTAGGCTCATCTTGACTGTCATGATACGCCCAAGCCATGAGACACAAAGAATGCCAGCTAGCCATCAAGGATGTGAGATGGGAGAGCATGGGGAGGAAATTTGTGCAGTATAGATGGGCGGGGGAGCTTTTCAGCTTAATACCTAGGTAGGCAAAATAGGGAGTGGCCCATTGGAAAGGGAAATGGGCCTGGAGATGAGCTATCTCATCATTTGACAGTGACACATTGAGCGCCTTCAATTTATGGCGGTTAATTTCCAAGCCCGACAGTTGGGCAAATCTGTCTAATAATTTGAACAAGAATAAGCAGGGTTAAACATGGGGAGGTAATAAACAACAAGGCATCGTCTGCAAATAGACATAATTTATGGTGGGTGGAAGCTACCTTAACACCCCTGACATCCGGATTGGCGTGGATTAACACCACCAGTTGCTCAGTGGTGAGGGCGAATATCAGTGCTTGAGGTTGTGCTTATAAGGAAGTTATCCATTGAAGAAAATGTGGGCTGAATCCCCATTTTTGCAAAATGAACTTCAAGTATGTCCAAGAAACAATATCAAATGCCTTCCTGATATCAAGTGATAGCAGATGCATGGGGATCCAATGAGAACGAGCCAGATGTTGTATGAGAATGACTCTGCGGACATTGTTGCCGGCTTGTTGACATGGTATAAAACCCACTTGATCTTTGTGGACCAGGTTCCCAATGATGGGGTTTAGCCAGTATCTTAGCTAGTATTTTGATGTCTATATTGAGCAGGAAAATGGGCCGGTAGTTCGACCAGGCTGTGGTATCCTTATTAAGTTTGGGTATCATTGAAATAATGGCTGTCAGTGTGTCACTGCCGAAAGCTTGTTGACGTATTAGGGCGTTAAAGGCATTTGTCAGTAGAGGGGCAAGACTACCCGCAAACTTTTTATAGTAAGTAGCTGGAAAGTCAACCGGGCCTGCCCATTTATGGGGCTTAAAGGATTTAATGGCCTTCAAAACCTCCTCGACCGATACAGTTCGCTCCAATGACTCTCAGTTGGCATCTGAAAGTTTAGACATTTCTAAGTCATGTAATAGACAGTCTGCCTGTTCAGCAGAAAAGGTTGGGATAGCTGCATATAGTTGTGAGAGCCGTTTCCAAAATTCAGAAAACACCTTCACTGGGTTACTCGAGTATAAATCTTTAGAGAGTTGGAGTCGAATCGGTTTGCGACACTAATCCGGTTGAAGTGAAGAGCCAAAAAAGTATCTGGTTTGCTAGCCTTGGTGTAAACTGTATGGCGAGACCTACAAAGGGCCTTCTTAGCTGACTCAGCTAGCAGTAAATCGAATTCAATTTTGGACTTATCCAGAAGGAGCTTATTTTGGTCTGAGGGGTGGGTTTGGAACTGAAGAAAGAGGTCATGGTACTCGGACTCGAGTTGCTGCAATCAAGATTTTTTGTCACAATTAATCTGAGAGGAGACCTGAATAAATGTCCCCTTAATAACAGGCTTGTGAGCCTCCCTGTCACGTACCTGGTGGTGGAGTCTGATTGTGCAGAGGGCAACCTCTCTTATGGCCCTGGTTCGGTAACCTCTGATAGAGGAAACAGGAGATTACGTGCACAGGGGGGCACGAGGGCTGGTGCGGATGCAGATGGTGTTGTGAAGATCCTCCAGGAGCTCGTGCGGACAGAAGAGTGGTGATGCAGGCTGAGTCGGTATTAGGCAGGCTAGTGCGGTACAAGGGAGCAGGCAAGCGGGTCGTCGGGTGCAGGCAGGGTCGTTAACAGGCGGGCGGCTGAGGTACAAGAGGGTTAGGCAGAGACGTGGTCGTAGGCAGGTAGAGGGTCGGTACAGGCAGAGTTCAATCAGAGGTCAGGCAAGCCAGGTCACAGATACAGGAAGACTGGAAAAACAGGTCACAGGAACTCACTAACACGTTGTAGAACAGACAGCATTTGCTACAGGGTGCACACTGTTTAAATAGAGCTGTCCAGCGCCGCCTCCTCCGGGAGTGTGAGGAAACAACAACAAACTGCAAACAAGTCCTCAGCGCGAAGAAAGCACAATAAACTGCAAACAAGTCCTCAGCACATTCTTCTTCTAACACTCCCATAAAAGAACCGGTAATATTCAGTATGTGCAGAAGATAGTCCTTCAAGGAAAGTTGAATAGTAAAGCAGTAAGACTTATTAGTCAATTGAGCTTCATTCATACACCAGGTCCTGGCCCTAGATTGCAGGATTAAGGATGATATAGGGGTAATTGTTGCACAATGGTCAGACCAAGGAATCGGCTGGATACTGGATCCAAGCAGTATGGGAGAGGATGCCACCAGAAGAAGAATATGGTTGATTCTCGAGAAGGATTTGTGGGGGTAAGAGTAAAAGGTGTAATTACATTTCAGTGGATTACATTCCCTCTAAGTGTCGAGGAGGGAGGCATGCTGTAATAATTTACGGAAAGATAAAGAGGGGGCGTGTGCTTCAGGAGCATAGGGAGATTTGTCTAAATGCGGTTGCAGGACTTGGTTTGAGTCACCGCAGAGAATGAGAATCCCTTTGCTGTGTGTCTGGACCACTTGGAGCAAATGGGAGAAAAAAGGGATTAAGGTTGTCATTAGGCGTATAAAATGAGATCAATGTTATCTCAGTATCTTGAAGTAGGCCAACTAGGATTATGTAACGACCCTCTGGGCAGGGGCGTATCATGAAATCAATGGGCCCTTGTGCAAGATCAAAAGTGGGCCCCCCAAGTATAGAGAAAAAAACTGCGGCACGCTTTGTGCACTGCGGCAAAAATTTGACGTGGCTTATATATAGTGTATGTAGGGCAGGCCTCTGTTAGGTTGGCCATAGACAGTTTTCAGTCGGCTGAATAAAAAGCAAACTGATTCTTCCATCCTCAATTTCCCCCAGGTCACTCTGTCCCCTAGTGCAATGCCCCTAGGTCAGTCTGCCCCCCAGTACCAGGATTGGGCCCAGAGCTCAGCAATAAAAGATATACCCAGGGCTTTTTTTTTTCTCAGCAAATAGGTACAGATACTCACCCCCCATATTGCACAGGCAAAGGTTCAGGGGCTAAGGAGTATGCATTGCACAGGCTACAGCGCTCACAAGTTCATATTGCACAGAGCACAAGAGTGCGAATTGCGCAGAGCACAGGGTTTAGGAGTGTGTATTGCACAGGAGTGCGTATCACACACAGAGCACCGAAGTGCGTATCGCACACAGAGCACAGGAGTGCGTGTCTCACAGGCAGTATAGGAGCGTGTGTCGCACAGGCAATACACGAGAGTGTGTCACACAGAGAGCACAGGAGTGTGTGTCGCACAGAGAGCACAGGAGTGTGTCGCACAGAGAGCACAGGAGTGTGGGTCGCACAGAGAGCATAGGAGCGTGTGTCGCACAGGAGCTTGTCGAACAGAGAGCACAGGAGTGTGTGTCACACAGAGAGTACAGGAGTGTGTGTCGCACAGAGAGTACAGGAGTGTGTGTCGCACAGAGAGTACAGGAGTGTGTGTCGCACAGAGATCACAGGAGTGTGTGTCGCACAGAGATCACAGGAGTGTGTGTCGCACAGAGATCACAGGAGTGTTTCTCGCACAGAGATCACAGGAGTGTGTGTCACACAGAGAGTACAGGAGTGTGTATCGCACAGAGATCACAGGAGTGTGTGTCGCACAGAGAGCACAGGAGTGCATGTCGCACAGAGAGCACAGGAGTGCGTGTTGCACAGAGAGCACAGGAGTGTGTGTCGCACAGGCAGCACAGGAATGCATGTCGCACAGGCAGCACAGGAGTGCGTGTCGCACAGGCAGCACAGGAGTAAGTGTCCCACAGAGAGCACAGGAGTGTGTGTTGCACGGAGAGCTCAGGAGTGAGTGTCACACAGAGAGCACAGGAGTGAGTGTCGCACAGAGAGCACAGGTGTGAGTGTCGCACAGAGAGCATAGGAGTGAGTGTTGCACAGAGAGCACAGGAGTGTGTGTTGCACATGCAGCCCAGGAGTGCGTGTCGCGCAGAGAGTACAGGAGTGTGTGTCGCACAGAGAGCATAGGAGCATGTGTCGCACAGAGAGCACAAGAGTGTGTCGAACAGAGAGTACAGGAGTGTGTCTCGCACAGAGATCACAGGAGTGTGTGTCGCACAGAGATCACAGGAGTGTGTGTCGCACAGAGATCACAGGAGTGTGTGTCGTACAGAGAGTACAGGAGTGTGTGTCGCACAGAGATCACAGGAGTGTGTGTCGCACAGAGATCACAGGAGTGTGTTGCACACAGAGTACAGGAGTGTGTGTCGCACAGAGATCAGAGGAGTGTGTCTCGCACAGAGATCACAGGAGTGTGTCGCACACAGAGCACAGCAGTGCCTGTTGCACAGGCAGCACAGGAGCGCGTGTCGCACAGGCAGCACAGGAGCGAGTGTCGCACAGGCAGCACAGGAGCGAGTGTCGCACAGGCAGCACAGAAGCAAGTGTAGCACAGGCAGCACAGGAGCGCGTGTCGCACAGGCAGCACAGCAGCACGTGTCGCACAGGCAGCACAGTAGCGCGTGTCGCACAGGCAGCACAGCAGCACGTGTCGCACAGGCAGCACAGTAGCGCGTGACGCACAGGCAGCACAGGAGCGCATGTCGCACAGGCAGCACAGCAGCACGTGTCGCACAGGCAGCACAGTAGCGCGTGACGCACAGGCAGCACAGGAGCGCATGTCGCACAGGCAGCACAGGAGCGCATGTCGCACAGGCAGCACAGGAGTGAGTGTCACACAGAGAGCTCAGACTTTGCTTCAGACAGTGCCTAGGAGTGTGCAATGCAGCGGGCACTGAAGTAGGTAACACACTGGCCAGTGTACAACAAATATTGCCCCCCTCCTCCTTATTCCCAGTATAGATTCTCCCCTTTAATCACCCAAATACAGACTTTTCTCCACTCCTGGCTTTCCCTCAGGTCTGCAGAGATGGTATAATACATGTTGGGTGTGACTTGTGTTCTGCACCTCACTGTCTGCTACAAATCCTCTGCTCTGTAAGGGGGGGGGGGGGGAGCACCAGGTGGACAATCTAAGTAACTTCCCTGTGTGTCAACCTCCTGCTCACCCCTTACAGCATCAGCTCAGGTATATCCACTCTCCCTCCATTCCTGGGCTGTTCTGAGCAGCCTGCAGATTACACACATTCTCTCCTACTCATCACTGTTGTTGATAATGTAACAGGCCTTTACAGACTTCTTTGTAGATGACACAAGCAGATCACACAGGTTCCAACCTCCACTGATACCTGTGTGATGGAAGTCTTTCTCTTCTTTGTCCAGTCTGCACACACACAGTACAGGGGCACTGGGGAGCAGAGAGCAGTCACACTGCAGACTGCTGTGATTACACAGCACGGCTCCAGCAACCAAGCTCCGCCCCCTTAGTCTCTGAGCTGCCAGAACTATAGTCCTAGTATCGGAACATGCAGCTCTGGCTGCCTCCGCATGTCAGACAGAAAAAAAAGTCCATTGATGCTCCCAAATTTTGGGCCCCTCTGATCAAAATCGCGGGGCCCAAAAAAATGTTATTCACTGACTTTTGCATCCTCCATGTGTACAGTGTGTGTCAGTGCACAGTGGGTGGGCCCCCCAGGCCTCAGAGGCCCGTGTGCACTGCACACCCTGAACACATGTATAAAACGCCACTGCCTCTGGGTCCTTGATCTCAGCAAGAGATGTAAAGGGTATTGAGTGATGGAAAGCTAATAATACCCCTTGGTGCTTCATGTTTGCAGAGGCAAAGAATACCTGCTGATAACGAGAACTAAAGTAACAGGGAGCCAATCGTGAAGAAAAATGGGTTTCCTGGAGGGCTGCAATTCATATCTTTAGGGAGGCAAAGAACTGGAAGGCCTTGACCCGTTTATGTGGAGAATTGAGACCCTTAACATTTAAGGATGGGATGTTTAGGGGAGCCATGGAAAGATAGGGATAGAGTAATCAGATTTAAGGTCTGCACAACTGACTCGGGGGTGAGCTCGTAAAAGAGATAAAAGAGGTAGAAAAGGGAAGAAAATAAATATTAGTGAAGTAAAGCTTAAGGAAATATAAACAATAAGGTGTGTCAGGCAACATTTCAAGCAGCAATATATCTAAACAGGGTGGTATAGGTGCATGCGCGGGACTCCGAGAGATGGCCGCCTAACTCCGGAGCTCTGTCCCTCTCCAGCCATCCGCCTCACCCTACAGCAAGCAGCCTGAGCTCCTTCACTCCACAGTAGCCTACAAAGCCTGCAGGACACCCCAGCAACGCTCCTATGTCACAGGGAGGTGCCCGGAAGAATCTCTCTGGTCTTTTAACTTGTGTAACAGGGCCTTCCAAGATGGCGACCGGCACCATCCAGGAGGTATGCACGGAGGGAGAGGGGATGGATGAGGGCACTGGAAGCCCACTTCAGCAGACACAGATTCAGGGGCAGAAGACAGCGGGTGCCCCAGGGACATACTTGCCTTCACCGGCCTCAACAGAGTCTCTCATAGAGAGATCACTAGAAGAACTCCTCCTAACTCCCCTAGGAAATGGCGGCAGAGGCATACCCCAGCTCCCAGGCCTTGAGGCCTCCCCAACAGCGATTCCCACAGACTTTTCCTCACTGGTGTCTACATTCTCCAAGATGCTGGCCAGGGGGCTATCGCAGACTACAGTCCAAATAACGTCCATTATTCAGACAGATCTACATAATCTCGGCTCCAGAATTGAAGCAATTAAGGTAAAGGCTGAACAGACCATAGTCGGAACAAATCAAAATACAACCTGTATTGAAACCCTACAAGACCAACTCCAAAAAGCATTGAGGAAAATAGATGAACTTGAAAACAGATCCAGACGACAAAACTTCTGCATCAGGGGGCTCCCTGAAATCCCTGAAAATTTCAAGGGCACACATGAGGTGGTGAAATCCTTTATCGAAGAACTCCTCCCAGACATCCAAGACCACCGCCTGGAATTAGACAGGGCTTATAGGGCTCTTCATCCCTCCCGACAAGATGGCCTACCAGGGGATATCATTGTGAAACCTCATTTTTACAAAGTTAAAGAGAAGCAGGACCAGGGAAATGGACCAACTAATGATTCAGGGCCATAAGGTTCAAGTATTTGCTGATTTATCACCCACCACAATCCAAAGACGTCGTTCTCTTAAGCCACTCCTGACTGTTTTATCCAAAAAAACTCTCAAATACTGGTGGTCATTTCCATTCCGCCTCAACTTCATCTTCAAGAATAAAACATACTTTTTTTCCACCATCCAAGAGGGAGAACTGATCCTTTTGCACCTGGGCCTTATCTCCCAAGAGGCATCTGCCACTTCTAATCCCCTGACATCCCAGAAACATCAGTGTTCATTCAAACGACCTCCACCCTCGAACCCCGTGATGCACCTATGGAATAAGCAGCAATCAAAGCAGTCTAAAGAAGCTTTGCCTCTGATGACTTTCATACCTCCATCATTGCTACGCCTAGCCAAAAAGGAACCTCTTGGCCCTCCTTATTTTTCGATACCACAGTCTTTGGTTCATGCCTCTAACTGTTGTCTCTGACAGGATGGTCTGGATTTTTAGACAAACTCCTTCTCACTCCCCCCCTAAGTTTGGGGGCCCTTGGGAAAAATCCTTCTGGCACACCATTCTATTCCTATGGATGTTAACTCTGTTGCATTGTTGAATCATTTTATATTGTTCATTTTTTCTGCTATGGTCTTCCCTCCAGGGGGGGTTCTTCACACAGGTCCCGCTCTGGGATGGGCCCTTTGGGGGAGGTCTGGGTAAGAGGGAGGCTTTCGTTACTTAGGGGGTATCACTTTTGCCTAGGAGTACTTAATAAAAGTAGTGTGGCCAGGCTGGAGCGGAATTAATGCCCCTCCACCTGCCCTAATGCTTGGGTCCACCCCAGATATTACGGCAGATTTCTCTCCGAGGCTCCGGCCCCGGTGGAAGTTGACTGCTCCACTTCCACCACCTTCGTATCAAAATTACCAAGTTGGGAAGTGCTCCGACTTCCGTATATTTTGCCTTCCCTCTTCTCTGTCCTCTTTACCACTCTTCATTTCTTGCGTCTCAACTTTTTTCTGTTTCTAGACACGAGGACTCAGCATTCAAGACATATCTGGAACCCCAGATGCCCAGGCCTGCTGTCGCCCCATTCACCAAGACCTCATTTCTCTCCAACGGGTAAGTCCTCACTATGTGAGGTAAGGTGCTTGCCTTGTAGTTCGCAATGGCTAACTCCCTCCCACATTCCCCTTACGGGTAACCTCTCACAATGTCCAGGGCATTAACTCCCCCATGAAAAGACGTAAACTATTCCAGTTATACCACTCCCAACACTTGGATATTCTTTTGGTACAGGAGACACATTTACCTAAGCACTACACCCCCTCCTCCTGGCAGGAACTGTTGTAATGGGGGGTGACTCAAACCTAGCCTTAGACCAGTCTCTTGATAAATTGGATATCGTTCATTCACGCTACCGTCGACCCCCTAAACAAAGTACTCATATAGCTAAACTCTTACACAATTATGGACTAGTAGATATCTGGAGAGAATTGAACCCCACAACAAAAGACTACATCCATTATTCGGCTCCACACCACTCGTATGCCAGGATAGATCACATCTTCATTTCTTCCACCACCATTCTGAGTGTCTCAAAATCTAGTATTAAAGAATCCCCGTTATCTGATCATGCTCTAGTTCTTATAACTACCTCCAATTCGCAAACCAAAGCAGGACCCTTTAGGTGGTGCCTCAATGAGGCCTTACTAAGTGACCCTGTTATGGTCACTTTATTAACAAAGGAACTGAAGGCTTTTTTCTCAACAAACGATATGGCAGACGTCTCCCCGACTACCTTGTGGGCAGCCGACTACCTTGTGGGCAGCCCACAAGGCGGTCATATGGGGCAAACTAATCCAAATCTCTTCCCAGCATAAACGAGAAAAGAAAGTAGAAATTGATAGGTTGGAAAAAACTTCTTTATGTCATCTAAATCACACAAAAAGAACCCCACACTAGAATCTAAAGCATCCCTGGAAGCAGCCAGACTGGCTCTCAACATGGCATCAAGGACATTAGCTGAAAAAGAACTCCGCTGGCAAACTGCTAGATCTTACCTGTTATCAAATAAAATAGGCACTAGACTAGCTAACAGGCTGACTCCCAAGGTGAGAACTTTCTCCTTTACCAAAATCCGGTCCCCAAAGGGCACACATACTCAGAATCCGGACGCCATCATGGCCACTTTCCAAGAGTACTACTCCTCCTTATACAAAGCAGGCTCCCAAGTCTCCAATGAGGTGAGGCAAAGGTTCCTCAACGAGACTCCCCTCCCCACACTTTCGGCCCAACACCGATCACTCCTTGAAAGCCCTATCTCTGAGACGGAGGGTCTGGAGGTTATCAAATACCTTAAAAATAAAATGGCACCAGGCCCAGACGGGTTTCCCCCCTGTTACTACAAATCTTTTGCCCCGACTCTTTCTCCGTATCTGACCAGAATGTTTAATTCCTCCAGACTGGTACCACAGTAGAGTCTGACGCAAATGCTGCGTACATCTCGGTTATCCCGAAACCAGGTAAAGATCATACTGAAGTGAGCAATTATAGACCGATTTCGTTAATTAATAACGACCTTAAAATTCTAACAAAGATCCTGGCCAACAGACTGTCAACGTTTATTCGCACAATATGTCCATAAGGACCAAGTCAGTTTTATCCCTGGGAGACAGGGACCTGATCAGGTACGGAGAACCATTGACGTGGTCTTGCTCCTGCATTCTGGCTGGGATGGGGGGACCCCCCCAGGAGGGCTTCTTATTATCTATTGACCTGCAAAAGGCTTTCTATACAGTAGAATGGCCATACCTTTTTGAAACTCTTACTAGATGGGGATTTGGACCCAAATTCTGGGGATTCTCATTTCCCTTTACTCCAGCCCAACCGCAAGAGTTCGAGTACAAGGGAAATACTCTGAATCTTTCCCAATCACAAAAGGAACTCGACAGGGATGCCCACTCTCCCCCATTATCTTCGCTATTGCAATCAAGACCCTAGCAATTAGAGTTAAAAATCACCCAGACATCCAGGGTGTAAAATGTGGGCCTCTGACGCACAAATGCGCACTCTTTGCGGATGATCTGATATTATATCTCACCTCACCGTTAACTTCGGTCCCGAATGCATTAGCCCTGTTAACAAGATTTGGAGAGGTATCCGGACTCCAGGTCAATTGGTCTAAACCTATGGCATTAAATATAAACATTCCCTCTGCTACGCTGGAGAATCTCAAACCCTACTTCCCCTTCCATTGGAGTTCTACTTCATTGCCATACCTAGGAGTCAACCTGACTGCTGACATAGGACAACTTTATAGTGCTAACTATCCTGGAATGTATAAAAAACTTAGTATGAATTTGAGTAACTGGTCTAGATGTGATCTGTCCTGGCTCGGTAAAGTAAATTCAATAAAAATGACCTTACTACCGAGGTTATTGTACCTACTCCGCTCATTGCCAATACCGATAGTCAAATCCCACTTATTAAAATTCCAATCTATACTGGTTAAATTTATCTGGGGCAATAAAGGCCATAGAAGTCCTAAAAACATTCTCTTTAGGTCCCGTTCACAAGGAGGTCTGTGCCTCCCAAATTTATGGCACTATTATCAAGCCACCCAACTAGCGCAATTCTCAATAGTGTATTAGTGGGAAATAAACCATATTGGGTCAAAATAAAAAAAGGCAAGCGGTCCCTAGGTATACTTTAGACTTTCTTATCTGGTCCCCCCTAGGAACAGACCACCCATAATGGCACCAACACTATCCCACTCGGTGACGGTATGCGATTCTTTATACTCTAATACTAATCTCGTATCCTCTCTTTGCCCCCTGGCCCACATCTTCCACAACCCAATCTTTCCACCAGGACTAGATATCCGGGTGTTCCAATGGTAGTTGAACAAAGGGTTGTTTAGGATAGGACATTTCCTCACCTCTACGGGGCCCCTTACCCTAAGCTTTTGCACAAGTAAACTAGAAATGCCTCTCAGAGAAATTCAGATTTCTCCAGATAAGACACTTCCTTCTCTCACAATGGAAGGATAAATCTAATCCCCCCCAAACTATTTTCCCAGGCGCCTCCCCCCTTTGTTTCTGAGGCTGTGGGCATCTGGGGGACCTTCTGCACATATGGTGGCACTGTCCTCGCATAAGAGGATACTGGAACAAGATCTTTTACTTGATCAGGAAAGTTACAGGTCAGGAGATTTCCCAAAATCCCATAATAGCGATTTCAAATGAAAAAATCGCCAACATTTCCCCCTCGTCACAGAAATTAGTTCATTTTATGCTTCTAGGTGCTAAACTCACGCTAGCAAGAGCTTGGAAACAGCACTCAGTCTCCTTTCAAGCAGCCAAAAAGAAAATATCATGGATAATGATTCAGGAAAAATCAATAAGTATTCTTCTGGATAAAGTCCACAAGTTTGAAGCAATCTGGGACCTGTGGGTAGCCTATGTCCTCCCAGAGAATTGCTCAATTTTGGATGCTGGTCCTCGGGTGTCTTAGGTGTCTAGTAGTGTTGAGCGAACCCGGACTGTAACGTTCGTGTCCGTACCGAACTTCGGGTGTCCGGGACCCAGACCCGAACACGGACATTTCAAAAAACGTTCGGGTTCTGGGTTCTGGTAGTTGATCACGTATGTTGAATAGCTGAAGGGCAGCCAATCAACAAGCGTTTCACTGGTTTGCCCTTAGAAGCCATCACAGCCATGCCTACTAATGGCATGGCTGTGATTGGCCAGTGCATCATGTGACCCAGCCTCTTTATAAGCTGGAGTCACAGTGCTGCATGTCACATGCTCTTGGGTTAGTGTAGGGAGAGGAAGCTGTCGGCGTTTTGGTGAGGGAGAGATTGCAGACATTTTAACATCTGATCCTGCATCCTGAGATTACTACTGCTGTTGCTCTGAGGGATAGATTGCAGAAATTTGAGATTTCACATACTGCTGCTTTGAGTGACAGATTGCAGATCAAACTCTGCATAACACAACGATCGCTACGATCGTGCACAACGATCAGATTGTTGGAGTAATTTGAGATTTCACATACTGCTGCTTTGAGTGACACATTGCAGATCAAACCCTGCCTAACACAAAGATCGTCACGATTGTACACAACGATCAGATTGTGCGATCGTAGACAACGATCAGATTGTGGGAGTAATTTGAGATTTCACATACTGCTGCTTTGAATGATCTGACTGCACTAGGTAGAGGCTTCTGCTTAGAGGGACACATTATTGTTCAAAAATCATTGCCTACTCCTATAGGGCCAGCTGTTGCTGTAAGTGACACATTATTGTTCAAAAACCATCTCCTAGTTCTAAAGGGAGAGTTTCCAGCTGTTGATTAGAGGGACAGATTATTGTTCAAAAACCATTGCCTACTCCTATAGGGCCAGGTTCCAGCTGTTGCTGTAAGTGACAGATTATTTATTGTTCAAAAATCATCTCCTAGTTCTAAAGGGAGAGCTTCCAGCTGTTGGTGTGAGCAGTGCATTTCTTGCACCAAAATAAAAAGTCTGGCTAAGTTGGTGTTTTTTAAAAAAAAAAGGTATTAATTGATATTAATAAATACTTACATAGGCTACATAGTACATTTGCAGGTGCAATGAGGAGAGCAAATATGGGATGTGGTCATGGTGCTGCTGGTGATGATGGTGCTGCTGGTGTTGGTGGTGTTGGTGAACCTCCTGTTGGAAGGAGAGGACGTGGTCGAGGTGTGCCAGCTGCACGCACAAGGGAAACACCTTCCTCAGGTAGCCAACAGAACCTTCACCGGTATATGGTAGGCCAGAATGCCCCTCAACGATTGGTGAGGCCAGAACAAGTACAGGCGATAGTAGATTGGGTGGCTGACAATGCCTCCAGTTCCTTCACATTGTCCCTTGATGAAAGCTCAGAGTTGGCACCTGAACCCCATGGCCATCTGTCTTTCACCTCAGCCCCTTGTAAATTAGCCAAGCAGTCTGAGCCCCAAGTCCTGCAAGAGACTATTATGCTTTTTGATGACTCTCCTGGTGTGCTTTCTGTGGGCTATCCACATAGCGCTGCCCCAGAAGTGGAAGACATTGAGTGCACCGATGCCCAACCACTTCTGTTGCAGGCCACGGTTGA
>BLSH010461312.1:526776-542405 GCA_018402905.1 Glandirana rugosa
AGACAGGTGGCCACCCTGCTGGATCCCCGTTACAAGGACAACGTACCGTCCTTAATTCCCTCACTGGAGCGTGAGAGGAAGATGCGCGACTAAAAGCGCACACTGGTAGAGGCGCTGCTGAGGGCATTCCCAAATGACACCGGGGGCTCAGCGGAAGCACAAGGCGAAGGCAGAGGAGGAGGAGGAGGAAGAGGCCACCAACGCAGCTGTGCCACCGCCAGCACCTCAGAAGGCAGGGTTAGCATGGCCGAAATGTGGCAAAGCTTTGTCAGCAGCCCGCCACAACAAACAGCACCACCAGCCAATAGACAACGTCTTAGCAGGAGGCAGCATTTCAGCAACATGGTGCAAGAGTATGTGTGCACACGCCTACACGTACTGACTGATGGGTCTGCCCCATTCAACTTCTGGGTCTCCAAATTGGCCACATGGCCGGAGCTTGCCGTTTATGCTTTGGAGGTGCTGGCCTGCCCTGCAGCCAGTGTATTGTCTGAACGTGTGTTTAGCACGGCAGGAGGCGTTATCACAGACAAGCGCAGCCGTTTGTAAACAGCCAATGTGGACAAGCTAACCTTTATTAAAATGAATCAGGCATGGATCCCACAAGACTTGTCTGTACCTTGTGCAGAATAAACATTTAGACCGGACTCACACAGCCATCCGTATACTTGTTTTTTTGAATAGGCCTCATTATTTTGGGGGCTACCCCAATTATAAACAAAAAAAAAAATACAGTGCTGGCTACCTCCTTCTCCTCCTCAAACACTGCCACTTCCACCTACACTGCCATGGTCATGGCCTTGTCAACCTCTAGGCTCCTACTCCACATCCACCCCCCCTTCCCATTTTTTTTATTTGATTTTAATTTATTTTCTCTATCCCCATTTTTTTGTAGGGCACTTGCCCTACTGTTACCCCCATTTTACTTCCTTTTGCAGCCCTCTAGCACTTGCCAGGACTTTGTTACAGCCATTTTTGTGCCTAAAAGTTCGGGTCCCCATTGACTTCAATGGGGTCCGGGATAACGTCCGGGCAACGTTCGGTGCCGAATCCGGACTTTTTTCCAAAGTTTGTACGGACCCTCCGAACCCGAACGACCAGGTGTTCGCTCAACCCTAGTGTCTAGCCTTCTCTCTCAGACTTGTATCTCTCCTTCTCTTCCCTTTCTCTTACTTGCTCCCCTTGTATTCCTTTTCTCCTCTATCTCTTCTCTTTGCATTACTCTCATGTTATATGCGGAGATACATGAATGTTTTTATGGTTCACACCTATATCAGCCCTGCTTGTTTGTTTCAGGGAACACTGCTCATATTTCAATATTGAAGTTTGGTTTCTGCATTTGGTAGATGGGCTTGGTTAAGATGCTTCCTGCTCCAGCTCCAGGACACAGCAAGGTCCCAATTGGGGTGTCCGGAAGTGGAGGGGAGCTCACTCATCAGAAATGTGTTGTAGAAGATCGCCTTTGCACAACCTCCCTTACCTGATTGTTGTTGAACCATACTTATTTTTACCATAAATGTATCGAATGGTATTGTCTGTATTTTATACCTACTTGTGAACCTCAATAAAAATATTGAATGATAAACAGGGCATTGCCTGACCAAAAAGGTGTTCCAACTCTTGGGGCAGTGGAAAATAAGCAGAACTTGGCCAGAGGGCTCTCTCTCACGGTTACAGGATTGTTTAGAAAGAACAAATTAGGAGATATTTGAGCAACAAGATTTAGATCTGTATACAGAAACTATTCTGGACTATATAAAAACCTGTGTGGATAATGTTTCTGAGGATAAATGCATTTGGGTCTTTTCAAATCAGAAACCCTGGATGACTAAGAAAGTAAAGAGTCTTCTCAGAGAACTGAATAGAGCATTCAGGGTCAGAGATAAAGTAATGTATAGTGTTGTGAGAGCTAACTTGAAGAGAGGCATAAAAGAAGCCAAATTAACCTATAAATAGAAAATTGAGGAATATTTTAATGGACACGACATGAGGGAGGGCTGGAGGGGTATACAGTACTTGACACAACATAGAGGAACCACACAAATGGGAGGGAAATTCTAGTGCTTCTTGAAGAATTGAATAGGTTCTTCACGGGGTTTGAGGTTGTGTTACCAAAACAGGATATGGGGTGTCCTTTAGGTCCAGGAAACTGTACACTAACTATATAGGAATATGAGGTGAGACAGGCGTTTAGGGCTATAAATATAAGGAAATCACCAGGTCCAGATGGAATACCGGGGAGAGTAGTTAAGGCCTGTGCTGATCAATTAGCTGGAGTCTTTGCCAAGATCTTTAAATTATCACTATCATCTGCTGCTGCTCAGGCATGTTTTAAATCAGCCACTATTATTCCAATTCCAAAAAAGTCAACTGTGGGAAGTTCAGACAATTATAGACCAATAGTGATTGGTCTTGAAACATATCAAAACTAGATTACCGTTTAGTTTAGATCCTTTTCAGTTTGTATATAGGGCAAATAGAAGCATAGAAGATGTGATTGCTTTAGCGCTGCATGGGACACTTAGTCATCTGGAGCATTCAGGAAACTACATAAGGATGTTGTTGATAGATTACAGCTCTGCCTTTAATACCATCATTCCAGATCGGTTGGTTGAAAAAATGCAGAAATTGGATCTGCCGCCCTTAATTTGTTTTTGGATAAGGGATTTTTGGTCAATCGCACACAGGTGGTCAAGTTGGATGACTTTGTTTCTCCCAATAAGTACTAGAGCACCACAAGGTTTTGTGTTAAGTACCTTTCTCTATGCGCTATACATATATGATTACACCTCCTACTATGAGACCAGCTGTATAATTATGTTTGCAGACGATACTACCATAATTGGTTGTATCACTGGAGATAATGAGGAGCAATACAGGAGCGAGGTGGATAGGATAGTGAAATGGTGTACAGCGAATAACCTGATCTTAAACACAGGGAAAACAAAGGAACTGATTGTAGATTTCAGAAGGAACAGGCCTGAACCAGCACCATTTTTTATTAATGTGTGTGGGGAGCAGGTCTCTACCTTTAAGTTTTTGGGAACGTGCATTTCTGAAAACGTAATCAATGTTAAAGCCATTATTAAGAAATCGCAACAACTTTATATTTTTTGCGACTCCTTAGGAAGAATGGCTTAGGAAGGAAGGTACTAGAGACCTTCTACCATGCTGCCATTGAGAGAAACATTAACGTATTGTACCCTAGTTTGGTATCCTAGTTGTACTTAGGCAGATAAAAATGCTCTAAAGAGAGTGGTTCTCTAGAAGAAATATATGAGACTCATTGCCTTTGTAAGGCAGAAAAAATAGTGAGAGACCAGACTCATCCTGGTTGTCATTTCTTTGAATTATTGCCATCTGGGAGACATTTTAGGGTGATTAAAACAAGGATAACTAGATTTAAAGAGAGCTTCTTTCCCAGGGCTAGTAAGGCTATCAATGCAGGAATGAGATGAAAGAGGTTCGATAGTTTTATCTTATTTTACTTGTCTAGTTTTTAATATGGGGACACTTTTTATATTTTGGTATAATTAATTCTACAATGACAATAAATCTTTCTTATCTTATCTTGTTATTTTAGAACAATTTAACAATAACATACTTAACATAGCAGAACAGTTGGTATCAGATGATAACTCAATTCTGGCCTTTAAATTCTCTTTTTTTTTTTTTTATAATATGTTTATTGAGTTTTCACATACAACAAATATGTAACAGTGTCTTAGTATCACTGAAATAGCAATTAGTAACAAAGAAATCAAAAGCAAAAGAAATCAAAAGCAAAAGAAATGAACGTTTGACATATCCCCATAACAGCTGGGCAAATGACCCTAGGGGATGGGAAAAGGTTACCGTTGTCTAGCGGCAACAGTAGGTAAACAGGCAATAAGGGAAGGGTGAGAGTTGTCAAACGTAGCAATCACTATCGGGTCTCAAAGTGATGTTTAGACAACATGATGACTATGTAATGCTTCCTTCTTCACAACAGTGTTTTGCACAGGCTAGCCTTGAGAAGTAGAAGTACCATGTCTTACACTTGTACATAATGTACCTACGCACAGAGTTATAAGTTCTCAATCAGAGTCCGAGTCAGGAACGTCGGGGGGGGGGCAAGAGTGCACACGGGCTCAATATCTGCCATATTGGATATTACCAGTTTACCCAAGGTCCCTGCCAAGTTTGTCCTCAGATACCATTCAGAGAAGCGGAAAGGGTGCATATGCTGGCTGAATGAGAATTCCATAAATTTTCCCCATCTGGCAAAAAATCATTTGGAGGTTTTAAAATGTTGTTTAAGCGTATCCAGTTTCTCACGAAGGAAGATCTTAAGGAGTGACTGTTTAACCAGTCCCAGATAAGGAGGGGTGGGTTGGATCCATTGCAACATGACAGCTCTCCTGGTCGCTAGCAAACATATGTGCCCCCAATGTGGGATGTTGTCTTTTATCATAAACGCTCCCGAGTTTGAAACTGGATTGTAACTGAAAAGACACAGCATGGGGTCCTTGGGTAGATCCGTCCCCAGCCCCCTCCTTATGTATTTTAGAACTGCAGTCCAGAAGGTGGCGACTTTGTCGCAACTCCAGAGCCTGTGCAATAGTGTCGGTTTGGGCTCTGAGCACCAGGGGCAGGAAGACAGGGAGGGCTCAGCCGTTCCCCTATAGAAGGCACAGTAGGCCCTGTGTGCGATCTTAAACTGTGTTTCTCTCCAGACTTCTGAAATTATTAATGTTCATACCTTCTGATATCCCTGTAGGATCTGGGCAGGGGCTTCTGGGTTATCCAGAGGTTTAATCCAGGGTTGGAAGGGGCAAAGAGCATACTTGGTTGCCTGGTGCTTGATGATGTGGGGGTAGATGTCCGATATAGAATACCGATTGCTTGCCAGTAATTGGTCTATAAAGGAGGATGCCAGAGGATGCTGTGATGAGCCATAGCGGGATTTAAGGAATGACTTTAGCTGATGGTATTGAAACATCTGGGATGAGGGTAGGGCAAAGGCCCCTGCCAGTTCTGGGAAAGGTTTGGGCAAGCTACTTGGCAGGTCAAACACCTGGTCCACTCTATGTAGGCCTTTCGCCAACCATCAGAGGAAGGTCTTGTCTTCGACCGATGGTGGGAACATCGGATTTGCCTGAATTGAGAGAAGACACGACACCCCAGAGGGGAGGCCCAGAAGCTTCCGTACTTCCCTCCAAGCAATGCCAGCCCAAGCCCCCAATTCCTGCACAATTTTGTTGATAATCGGGGGGAAGTTAAGGCTGTATAACGAAGCAGGATCACTGCCGATGTGGATTCCCAGGTAGACAATGTGATGCTTAGCTACTATGAGCGGAGACGATCCCATCCAGGCCACCGAACGCCTCGGGTTGAGGGGGAGTATTTCACTTTTGTCAAAATTGATTTTAAGGCCTGAACATGCTCTGAAAGTGCCGAACGTGTCTCTCAAGGATTCAATATCTGATGGGGGCTTCGATGAAAATAGGAGAATGTCATCGGCAAAAAGAGCTGAATGCAGTTTATGCGTGTCAAATTTTATTCCGCTAATGCCTGCCGGGGAGTTGAGGATTCTGGACAATGGCTCTATTGCTAGGTTGAAAAGTAGCCGGGAAAGAGGGCATCCCTGTCGAGTACCTTTGGAAAGAAGGATATCGGGAGAGATAAAATTGTTAGTAACTACAGCCCCTGACAAAAGTCTTGTCGCTTGTGTACAAAATGACCTGAAGTGCAGCTGAAATATATTTCTAATCAAGATTTATTTACAAGAAATGGCTCATTTTAATCCCAGCAGCTTTTGTAATAATGTTTCAGTGCAAAATGAAACTGTCAAAAAGTATTCCAATATTCACAGCTTGGTAAAGCCCATTGAGTCAATTTTTGCAAAGACATAAGTGTTGTCGCCTAAAAAGAACCCCAGTACACTAGATCTTCACATCAACTGCAACTAGACCTCTGCAAACATGCCTAAGATTCACCCTGAGACTAAAGTTTTGATTATCAAGAGGCTGAAGACCAGATCCACTGCTGATGTGGCAGACACCTTCAATATGTATCAGCATCAAGTACACAGGATAAAAAAAATTTGAAGAGACTGGAGACATTTTTAACAAGCCCAGGTCAGGCAGACCCTGCAAGACAACTGCTCGAGAGGACCGTTTGTTGGCTCAAAAATCCAAGGCCAGACCATTTTCCACTGCAGCAGAGCTCCACGAGACCTGGTCACCTGAAGTCCCTGTGTCAACCAGAACAGTTTGTCGGATTCTGTCTTGAAATGGCCTCCATGGTCAAATCAGTGCCCAGAAGCCAGCACTAAACAAAAGACAAATGAAAAACTGTGCGGCATTTGCCAAGGCCCACAGCCTGCTAAAAGGATGGACGCTGGAAAAGTGGCAGAAGGTGGATTTTTCAGATGAATCTTCTGTTGAATTACAGCACAGTTGCTGCAAATATTGCAAGAGACCTACTGGAGCCCGCATGGATACGAGATTCACCCAGAAAACAGTGAAGTTTGGTGGCGGAAAAATAATGGTCTGGGGTTACATCCAGTATGGGGGTGTGCGCGAGATCTGCAGGGTGGAAGGCAACATCAATAGTCTAAAATGCCAAGAAATCTTAGCTACCTCTTATATTCCCAACCATAAAAGAGGCCAAATTCTGCAGCAGGATGGTGCTCCATTGCATATTTCCATCTCCACATCAAAGTTCCTCAAGGCGAAGAAGATTAAAATGCTCCAGGATTGGCCAGCCCAGTCACCAGACATGAACATCATTGAGCATATGTGGGTTAGGATGAAAGAGGAAGCATGGAAGACGAAACCAAAGTATATTGATTAACTCTAGGAGGCATGCAAGACTGCTTTCTTTGCTATTCCTGATGACTTCATCAATAAATTGTATGAATCCTTGCCAAACCGCATGGATACAGTCCTTCAAGCTCATGGAAGTCATACAAGATATTACATTTGGATCTCACAGCACCACTACTTAATTTGCTGACGCCCACGTTAATGAGGGGTATGGGCCTATATGAGCTTGGTTAAAGGGGGTCTTTGCCTTTTTTAGGGATTAGCTTGATGTATGTTTGGGATCCTGAGGGGAGGTAGGGGCCATCCGCCCAGATGGATTCATAGACTGTCGCGAGTGTATCTGGAATAAATTCAGAGGTAAGCTTGTAAAAGTCTGCTGATAGACCGTCTGGGCCCGGCACCTGCCCCTTGGCCAAGTTTTTTATGGTTTCCTTGATCTCGCGTTCAGAGATAGGAGTGTTTAAGGCATCGAGTTGTTCCCTATTAAGGGAGGGTAATTTGGCGTCACCCAATACTCTGGCTGCCGCGTCTGGGTCGACCCTGTCCTCCGCGTATAGCGAGGAGCAGTATTCAGTAAGCAGGGAGCCTATCTCAGAGGGCACCGTAGTTACAATCCCTTCTGCGTTCTTAAGGGCCCCAATGTGTGTAGGCTGATGTTGGCCTCTACAAAGCCTAGCCAGCAGTCTACCTGCCTTATTACCATGCCTGTGAAAGAGAAGAGAGGAGTGTGAGTGTTTAATTGCCTCCTGACAGGCTGACCAATGGTCAAAGTTCCGTTTGGCTTGCTGCCAAAGTCTAACATTCTCGGGTGAGCGTGCCTTGTTAAGGGAGCTGCTCACTCGCTTCCTTATAACTTAGTTGGGTCCGTCTTTTATATTGAGCCGCATACGATAGGATGTGCCCTCAGAGAAAAGCCTTTCCCGCCTCCCAGAAGAGGTTGGGTGAGGACAAGTTTTCCCTGTTATTGTCAGCATATTCCGCCCAGACACTACATTATGTAGCTTTGAGATCTTCACTATCAGACAAGTAAGAGGGAAAACGTCAGATCCTAGTGGGGTTAGGGGAGGTAAGACCAGAAATTTGTACAGTTATAGGAGAATGGTCCAAAATTGCCATGTCTTCTATAGCCGACTGGGAAATGAGTGGGAGTAGTGAGGAGGAAACAAAAAAAATCAATACGGGAGAAAGAATTATGGGGTGAGGAGAAAAAGGTATGCTCTCTATCGATGGGGTGGGAGGCTCTCCAAATGTCAGTCAGATTTAGGGACGATATAGTTTGAGCTATCATGGTAGGGACATCAGTTGGCATTGACTGCGGGGAGGATATAGGGGAGCGGTCTTCTGCAGGGTGCATGACCGAGTTGAAGTCCCCTCCCAAGAGAAGATTTACCCCAGGGGCCTGAAGAGCCCATTGGAGAAGTTTGTTAAAAAAGAGTTGGCCAGGGGCATTTTCCGCGTAGATGTTCGAAATCACCAGATCACGTTCGGCAAATTTCATATGCAAGGTGACTTGCCTCCCCTCCGTATCCCGATCTACTGAAAGAATTGAATGGGGGAGTCGTTTATGGATTAGTATAGCCACCCCTGCCCTACGACCCACTGCCGGGGACTTATAAGTCGAACCAACCCAGAGCCTCTGAAGCCTAGAGAGATCGTCAGCACCAAGGTGTGTCTCCTGTAGGAGAGCCACATCAGCTCCCAGTCTTTTTAAATGCCTTAAAATCTGCATGCGCTTGTTCGGGGAGCGGAGCTCCTTGACGTTCCAGGAAATTACCTTCAGGTGGCTTCCACTCTCCAGAGGAGCCATGGCATCTCTGGAAGGAACAGGTGAGGTATCTTGTGCATGACAGGATGTATCAGGGTGATGGCTTCTCTGAATGTGGGAGCCCCTTGTGTAAAACCAGAATCTGCAAAAGCAAGCATAGCACAATTGTCAAGTAAGAACCCTAACAGCACAGATGAGAGGGGAAGGACTCCTAACACAGCTCAGAGACTTCACTTTTTTCTCTATGGTGCGCTCTTCCACTATGCTCCCGCTATAGGTAAACCCCTATAGCCCTTAGGATGCAATGGGTGGCCGAGAAAGAGGGAGAGGGAAGGTGGAAAGAGAGAGAGGAGGAAAGAAAGGAAAAAAAAGGGTGAGGGGAGAACAGGAGAGAGAAGGATAGGCAAGTTTGAGCTGAGGATTGGGGGGAGAGCAATTAAAATCGGAGGCAGAGCACCATAGTAGGATCAAAGTCCTAACTTAAAAGAATCAATATGTCTCAAAATTATATGTACTAATATTAGGCATATACCGGACTTAACAAACGAGTAGATTCCACTGAACGAACAACAAGAGAGAAAAGAGAAGAAAAAGAACATATGTAAATGTCATTGATTACAGAGCGGCTCCCAAGGAATGAAGACTCTTACAGGCCCAGAACTTTGGTTCAGATTTCTGTCCTTTGGTGAGAAAAACAAAAATGCCATGAGCTGGGGCAGTCAGGGGTAAACAAAGAGACCATGAGGTTTTAAGGAGGTCAGCACTGCTCAGGAACCGAGGTACCCTGTGGAAGTCCGAAATGGACCTTCTTATATGGAGGCGTGTGACGGTTGCCTGACTTGGTCGGGGATAAGACTGACCTTCTCGAGGGAGGCGAGGCTTGAGGGGGTGAGTGCGGTTCCTGTTCCATCTCTGCAGGCTGCGAGTTCTCCAAATAAGCTTCTGCATCCGCTGGGGAGTGGAATGTGAAACGGTCACCTGCAGCAGTAGTAATGTTGAGGACAGCCGGGTAGGACAGGCTGAACTTGATCCTTTGATTATGGAGGGTAGAGCAGATGCTAGAGAACGCCTTGCGTTTGCGCATTACCTCTATGGAATAGTCAGCGAAAATTAAGATGGGGCAGTCCTCCAGAGTTAGATTGCACGATTTTCTGAATGCTTGCAGGATAGCCTGTTTGTCCACGTAATTCAGATATTTGACTATTACCAGCCTTGGCCTCGAGCGGTTTTCCGCTGGCTGGCCTATCCGATGAACTCTCTCTATAATGCAAGGGGTGCATAGGCCCAGTTGGCTGGGTATAGTGGTGGTGCATAGCTGAACCAACCCCGACGCGGTAACCGACTCTGGTACCCCAATTATGTGGAGATTACTCCTTCTACTTCTATTTTCCAGGTTGTCGACCTTTTCCACCAGCTCTTTCTGGGTGGTGGAGAGCTTGGCTAACGCTGCAGTGATTGCCGCAAAATCATCCTCCATAGTAGAGATACGCTCTTCAGCGTGGCTGATTCTAGCAGCTTGCATGTGCAGCTCCCTAAGGAGCTGTTCCAGCCCTTTAGAAACTGCCTTATCAACTTCATCAGCCAGTGTGGGAGTGAGAAGGGCCACCACAGCCTGTGCGATACCTGCAGGTGAAGCTGGGTCTGGCGGCTCCTGTCCCTGCTGATCTCATGCGGTTCCAGGCTGTGGGGTGGATCCGAACATGTCCGCCCTGCACGATTGTATGGGCGCGCCAGATGCTATGACAGCTGCTGCACGCTGTCCGTCTCTCTCCGTCTGCGGTGGTGCTCGCGCCGCGGGACGCTCCACGAAGCGGTCCATCACTCTCCCTCTGGGGGCGGCGGGGGTTGGGGGGGTGATCTCGGCCGTGAGCCGATGTAGAAGTCGAACTTCGGAGGAGCTGAGCGGGAGCTAGCTATCCTAGCTTCTCTCCATAGAGCGCCGGTACCAGAAGTCCACTAAATTTTCTTTCAATAAGGTACTGTGTATAGTTGGGGAAGGGGGGAGGGGGAGAGGAAGGGGAGGAGAGGGAGGAGAGGGGGGAGGAGGGGGAGGAGAGGGGGGAGGAGGGAGAGGAGAGGAGGGAGTAGGTAGAGGAGAGGAGGGAGGAGAGGGGGGAAGGGGATAAGTGTCGGTACCAAAAAGTCAAAAAGCAGACATAAAAACTGAAAAAATGATATAAGAGAAAGGGTCTGAGTAGACAAAATACTGTGTGTAGGCAAAGGAGGGAAAAAAAAAAAATATATATATATATACATATATTTAAAGTTATGGCTAGGAGCCTTGGGCTAACAGGGAACCTAGCAAGGTTGGGAGCTCTCTACAGATTGCAGACTGGGAAAGGTTTAAATGAAACCAGCAAACCTGAGGGACTGTTCAGCCTGGCCTGGAGAGGGCTGAGCCGCCCAGCTGTTGTGATGATAATTTTTAAAGGATGTCCCCTTGTGGATAGATGATGGGCCCATCGGAGTGCGAGCTGAAGTAAGGTTGTAAGGATGTGGAGGAGGTCTAGCCAGAGTTTGTGGTAATGCAGTCTCAGTTGTTGCATCGGGAGGATCTTCAAATGTTGCAGGGACTCCACTGAGGTGCAGGTATGTTTCTTGCCATGGTAGGAATATTGAAGTCAAAAGGGAACTTCCACCACTTCCGCTGGGAGAGGAGGAGGAGTCAAGATGGCGCTGGTGTAAACTCCTAGCACACGGCTCGCAGGGCGGACCGACCTGCAAACATCCCAGCGCACAGGGGACCGGCTTATGGAGCCGGCAGTATCCTGAGCGGCCCCTCTCGTCCCCCCCATCTCATCCCATCTAGGATCCCCAGATCGCGGCATGGGAAGAGCCGAACACGGAGTGAGTAGCGGCCGTAGCGGCGAAGACGTCCAGCACAGCCTACAGCTTGGGAGAAGGAACACACAGGAGGAGAGAATCGGTGTGTGCCCTAAGGACGCGGCCCGCCGGAAGGGCAAAAGAACCCGTGGACGCAGTAATAAGAGCCGAGTGAGACACTCGTGGTTCCAGGGGCCGCGGGAACAACCCGACAGACAAGTGGAGCTGAAGGCAAAACGGACAGTGGGCGAGCGACGGCTGGATGTGGTGAGTGGGGAAAGGAGGGGGATTGAGGTTGCTGTAATCTGAAGGAAAGGAAGTGGATGCTCTAAAGATGAAGGAGAGAGAAGCAGTATATTGCATTTAAGTTCATGCTTCTGTTGCACTTTTTGTTTCAATAAAGGGGGGGGATCTGAACTATAATTTTAATAGTAAAACAAAGGATAGGGTGGCGAGGAGGTGGATAATAACACCCACACCACCTCTCCCCCTGCTGCTCCCCCCCCCGCCACCCCCCCCCCCCCCGGAGCCATTGGAAACACTACCCGCTGCGGAGGGGAGAAGCGGATATTACAGGACACTACTCCTCCAGACTCAAAGGACGGCATATAGCGGAGCGGGGGGTAATATTCGGGGGGTATAACTGAAATAGGTAACCTGGGAGCCCCGGAGCACCGAGAGAGGCAAAGCAGTAGAAGAGAGATTGGCAGATTAAAATTGTGAAAAACAGCAAGAGATCCAGGTGACTAAAATGGGTAAAGTAACAAAGACTGCAGGGAGCAACCCACCAAAGATGAGTGCAAGCCCGGGTACTATTAAAAACTATATGGTACAAGGAAAAGACCAAACAAGCCCATCAAGACAAATTGGGACAAAAGCCAAACAGAAAGATACAAGTGTAGGCGCAGGTACCAAAATAACACAAAAAAGAACCTCAACGGGGCTAATAACAGAGGGACAAGGAAAGAAAGATCTACCACATATAATAGCAGAAGAAGAACAAATAGGGAGCCAGATGCCCACTAAAATGGATATAGAGGAAATGTTTATGAAGCTGGAATTTTCCCTTAAAGGAGAAATGACAAATATCCGAGAAGACCTCAGTCAGATGCTAAAAAGGGTGGAGGAGACTGAAGAAAAAGTAGAGTCCCAAGAAAGAGAGATACAGACCCTTAGAGAACAACTGAACAAAATACAGAGGGAGCAGCGGGAGATGCGATATAGAATGGAAAATCAAGAGAATCGTAATAGGAGGAAAAACCTAATGATAAGAGGGATCCCAGAGACTGTACCCAGGGAGGAACTACAAAAGAGTATAGATATAATGTTTGCCCCTTTGCTGGGGAAAGGAGACACAGCAAGGGTCAAACTGGAGAGGGTACATAGGGTCCCGAAGCCTAGCAATCTAGGAAAGGACATACCAAGAGACGTAATAGCTCGCTTCCACAATTACAAAGATAAAGAGGAGGTGTGGCAGAAAATGAAGACAGGACACAAAATAATGCTTGAAAAAGTGGAGATTAAAATATTCGCAGACCTGGCCAGAGAAACACGTATGAGGAGAAAGACACTTAAACCATTAGTGGAACAAATGAAACAACAGGGGTGCCAATACTCATGGGGCTTCCCGGCTTGCCTGATAGGTAGAAAGGAGGGTAGATCAGCTAAATTGACGTTCCCAGAGCAGACAGAAGGGTTTTGTAGGAAGTTAAGCCTACCTATACCAGATATCCCAGGATGGAGGAGCGGAGAAGATAAAGTGCCAATAAACGAAGACTGGCAATGGAAGCGAGTTTCGTAGAAAGATCTTGGAGGGGATCTGGGGGAGGGGGGGGGGATGCGGGGGGAGAGGGGTGGGAGGCCGGGACGCCCGGTGGGCCAGGAAGTGCGAAAGAGGTACCCCCTATGACTAGGGGAGACATGAGCAGGTATCAGCACCAAAAAGGAGCTCCACTCTGGGGGCAACCAGGAGGGAGGGAGATAGGAGTATCCCCTGCCCACCATGGTGGAAGGTCGGGGAGAGGCCAAAAAGCCCCACAAGGGAAGGGACAGGGGGGAAGGGAAAGGGAGGGTAGGGAGGGTTCAGGTCTTCCAAAAAGGAAAGAGACAGAGTAGAAAGGGCGGAAAGGGATCGCCCGGGTTTCCAGTCCTGGCATTCTGTCAGAAAAAAAGCGTTAAGCAGAGGGAGGATGGTAAGGATTATAACATATAATGTCCGGGGGCTGAGGAGCCCTGGGAAGAGACAAAAAATCTTGCAGGAGGTAGACCGTCTCAGGGCAGAGATAGTGTTTCTTCAGGAGACCCATTTATCAAATGATGAGAAAACCAGAATTTACTCCCAGAGATACCCATTATGGTTCCAGGGGGACTCGCAGTCAAAAAGAGCAAAAGGAGTAGCGATAGGGTTCTCGAGGAACGTACAGTTTGTAATAACAGAAAGGCTGACAGACACAGAAGGTAGATTCATTTTTTTAAAAGGTAGCTTGGATAACAAAAAGTGTACATCCTGGGGAAACTAGAGGGTTTTAAAGAAGGGGTGGTAATTGTGGCGGGTGATTTTAATATCTGCCTAGATCAAGCCTGGGACAGTACGTCCCGTGCGCAGGGGATTTCAAATAAAATAAGAGGAAGAGTTAAGAAAAAGATGCTTCAGAATCAGTTGATAGATGTCTGGAGGGTGTGGCATCCGAAAGAAAGAGACTATACCTTCTTCTCCCCTGTACACGGGACGTACTCAAGGATCGATTACATCCTAGTCGAACATAAAGAATTGGAGAGAGTGAAGGCAATAAAAATAGAAACAACTACAATATCAGATCACGCACCAGTGACCCTGGAATTGGATACAGGGGAGAATATGAGAAAGGAGATAGGTTGGAGACTGAATGAAGAATTGCTCAATGAGGAAGATACGGTGGGACGAATAAAGCTAGAACTAACCAATTTCTTTGAGACAAACATCTCAGAAGAGATCCCAGACCCAATAGTATGGGAAGCACATAAAGCCTACATAAGAGGAGTATTGATAGCGGTGGAAAAAAAAAGAAAAAAGGAAAGGAGGAGCTAATAAAGAAAATATATGAACTAGAACAGGAACATAAAAAAAGAGGGATGAATGAGGAAGTGCTAAAAACCCTATTGGAGAAGCGAGAGGAATTAAAAGATGTAATTGAACAGGAGAATCGACTTATGTACAGCTGCATCAAAAAAGAGAGATATCTTGGAGGAAATAAAGTAGGAAAGCATTTGGCAAGGATTTTAAAGAAGAAAAAAGCTAGAAATTATATTGAGAAAATTAATACGGAGTCGGGGATGATTAAATATAAGACAGAGGAGATAGCAGACACCTTCCGGGAATATTATAGTAAGCTGTATGCAGTAAAGAAAGGACAGAACGACCCACAAGAAAGGGAAAAAGAAATAAATCAGAGGAGAGGGAAAACCCAACAATTCCTTAAATTAGCTGAGTTGCCACAAATCGATAGGGAGGAGGCAGAAGTAATGGAAGGGGAAATATCCATGGAGGAGATAGAAGCAGCGATGAAAGATACGGCCCAGGGGAAGAGTCCGGGTCCGGACGGTTTCCCCATAGGATACTATAAAAAATTTAAAGAAATACTAATTCCAATTATGAAGAAATACATGAACGGAATCGGAAGTAGTTGGGGCATGAGAAGTGAATCACTGATGGCCACCATCACAGTGATCCCGAAGGAGGGGAAAGATATCAGTCTATGTTCAAACTATAGGCCTATATCTTTACTGAATGCGGACACTAAGCTTTTCTCAAAGATATTGGCGACTAGGGGCGTGGCCTGACCAGCGAGGAAGACGGACGCAAGTGAGAGAGGCTCCGTCTGGAAAAAATAAATCCAGTGGCATCCTCACCACAGAAGCCGCATCCAAAGGCAAAAACGGGGATCAGCGGTTATAGAAACTCTTTTCGAATCACAGGCGTAAGTCATTTCTATATCCGGATATCAAACTTGTATCTGACTATAGAAAGGGGAGGAAGCCCTAGTGACACTACCACCGGTAGTCACTAAGTGAAGAGTACGGGGTTGATGAAGGCTAAGGCAAGTACATAAAGAAGTATTAACCTTAATCATAAAGAAATTTAAAAAATATCATAGGATACCCCTTTGGCAGGCCTGGGCCTGAGAAGGGGACCCGGCATAGAAAGTAGCGACGAAGATAGAGGAGGTACCTATAAAGGGGAAGGTAATGAAGAC
>BLSH010461312.1:563645-574578 GCA_018402905.1 Glandirana rugosa
TTTTCCCTATCCCCATTTATTTGTAGGGCACTTGCCCTAGTTTGAAGATGATTTTAGAACAGTTATATGGCTTCTACCATTAATTAATACTTTTCAGACACAGTTTGAAGATGATCCACATTCACCTCCATTTTTGCTTTTTTTATGTTTTTATTTTTTTAAAAATATTTAAAGTTATTTCCCTGTCCCCATTTTTTTTGTAGGGCACTTGCCCTACCCTTACCCCCATTTTACTTCCTTTTGCAGCCCTCTGGGGCTTTCCAGGACTTTGTTACAGCCATTTTTGTGCATAAAAGTTCGGGTCCCCATTGATTTCAATGGGGTTCGTTGTCCGTGCGATCGTTCGGGTTCCGTCCGGACCCGGACCCGGACTTTGTCCCGAAGTTCGGACGGACCAGCAGAACCCGAACTTCCAGAGGTTCGCTCAACTCTAATTACTATCTTAAAGAAGGTCCTATCATACTAGCAATGAGATTTGCCCTCTTAAGTGAAAGAAGCTGTTGACTCTTGGATACATAAAGGCATTTTTTATGACTTAATTTACCTATTAAATGTTAAACTGTTCATTACAGTAAACTTCCCTATCTGAGCAGTAAAGTTTTATCATCTATTTTTGTGTGGGAGATAGACTGCAATAAAATGTTGAAAATTGATCCTCTTTTTCTAAAAACTGGCAGCAAAAAAGCTTTTCCAGACTCCCTATCTGTCTGCCTTGTGACTAACAATGGAAAGAAAAGGCCGTGCTATTAAAAAAAAGAGGAAAAATGTTTTAAAGATTTCTCAAAAAAAAAAAAAATCAAGAACCTGGAGACAGCTGTTTAGATGCATGGCTTGCAGCCAAAGGGAAATCTAATTTGAGGTACTGGAAATTAATGATCAGCTATGCCTAAATAGAGTTAGGTGTAAATGGAGAGTGAAAAACATTACATATTAAATTTGTCTTTTTAAACTGTAAAGGAGGTTGAGATTTTTGAGTGACTTTGACACTCACTACTTAGCCAAGTCCACATCAAAAACTGGGACAGCTTGTACTCTTAAAAATGTGTATATATGATCAAAGATATAGCAGTATATTGCCCAGTAAATAAAGGTTTGCAGTGTGATCTAGAAATGATTAGGTCTCTCTTCAAAAACTGATATGTTGAAGCCGCTATGCATTGCTACATACAGGTTTGAAAGTATATATAGCAAATTGACAATTTGTGCCCTGCAGTACTGTTTTCAGGTGAATATACAAAAAAAACAGCGCAAAGGAAAAACTATATAAAAAATTTTAAAAAAGAAAGAAAGAAATGGAGCTGCTCGTGTATCAGTTAAAGATAACCTAGAATTGTAAAAAGCAAAAACCGCTCTCCCACTAATAGATGAATGCCTTCCCAGTTACCTGCCAAAGGCATCCACTAATCATTGTGTGAAAAAAATGTAGTAAATCACTACAAATATGATACTCCAATAAAGTGCAAGTGCTGCATATGAATCATAGTACAGTCTCTGTGATTGTAGGAACAACCCACACATCACATAAATCGCATTGTGATACTCCTTACTATTGATGTAATATACAATACAAAGTGTGTACAATAAAGTGCAAAAAAAAAGTGCAAAAAAGACTCTGAAGCAGTCTGCGCAAATTGTGCAAAAAAAGGGGTTATTGTGCAAACAACAATGTGCAAAAACTTAGGTATAGTGTATAAATGGTGCAAAAAAGTCCAAATAATCCAAAACCATCCAATCTTCAGCCAATATGATTGAAAATGGAAAATACAACTTCAAGTAAGCATTCAGCTAGAGATGAGTACATCAAATAGTGGACCAATACCAAACCGCACTGTACTGTAACGATCCTTCACCAGGCAACCCGGTAACACATCCTACTCACCGGATGAAGTGGATTCCCATGACAGGAATCACAAGCGCTCTGGGTGGTAGGTGAAAATCTTGTCCTCCGCTGTCCCAGAAGGGATCACTGCTGGCATGGAAGAAGAGAACTTCCTTGTGCTCAGTAGAGGAAGAAAAAACAAACGAGTCCAAAGTCGTGAAGTACGTTCCTTTATTCAGCCAGAAAAAAAAGTGCTACATACGGTTAAAAAACTACGGGGGACGCCAATTGCAGTCCACCTGCGTTGCAGATAGCGGAAATGATGAGACCGGAAGTCAAATTACTCATCGCACCATTTCGTTGGCTTGCGTGCTGACGTCTTCAAGGGGTCATGTGATCCGCATCTCGTCACTTCCTATATATAGGGATACGCTCTTAATCACAGCCAATCTCCCCATTGGCTGTTGGCCCACTTCTAAAACAAAGCCAAAAACTAGGCTTATACTTTATGGTCTTACCAGGTTAGACCAAATAAAGCTGCAATACAGATAAAAATAAAATATAAATGAAAATAAAACTTTAATGATACTAGTATTTAAAAAAACTGTGAAGCAAACTCGTACGGTGTTCTGTTACAGAACATCCGCTCCCTCTGGTATTGATAAAACGTATAAATATATGATGTATACCGCATACTAATATATAACTATGCCTCGTATAGTAATACAAGGGGAAAAAGAAAAAAAGAGAGAAAAAAAACAATACATATGGGGAAAACATATGTATAAAGTATAATATTAAAGTATATCAAAATTATGTGGGCACACATAATGTGAAACCCAAAAGAAGTTATGGAAAAGTCATTTTTTAACAAAAATATAAACTAAATCTATAAAAAATTAATAAAAAAAATGTTTTTATATATTTAAGATTCACTCAGAGACAAAGGGAAGGCCCCACAATACCCCATATCTATCTTTATCCAAAGAGGTACAACCAATGAAGTGATGATGGCTGTGAAAAGAAGAAGCAAAATATATAACAAAGGTACAAGTCAAAAATTCGACAAATAGCAATTCAAATCAATATCTATATTGATACCTGAGGTATGTAAAGTATCCAATTTATATATCCATTCAGTTTCATTCCTGGAAATCCGTTGTGTCATATTGCCCCCTCGCCAGTGTGGTATTATTGTATCTATACCAAAAAACTTTGCTTGAGTAGGGTCGCTATTGGGGAATAATCTAAAATGATTAGACAGTGAATGTTTAGGAAAAATCTTTTTTATATTATTTAGAGGCTCCCCAATACGTGTGCTGAGATTTCTAGTAGTACGGCCTACATATTGGAGCCCACATGGGCAAACAATTAAATATGTAACATGTGGGGATCTGCAAGAAATAAACTTATAAGTTAATAAGGTACTCATGTCCTGTGTAGAGTTGAGCGAACCCGAACTGTAAAGTTCGGGTTCGTACTGAACTTTGGGGTGTCCATGACCCGGACCCGAACCAGGAGATTTAAAAAAAAGTTTGGGTTTGAGTTCTGGGATTGGGTATTTGATCACGCATGTTGAATAGCTGCAGGGTAGCCAATCAACAAGCGTTTCACTGGTTTGCCCTTAGAAGCCATCACAGCCATGCCTACTAATGGCATGGCTGTGATTGGCCAGTGCATCATGTGACCCAGCCTCTTTATAAGCTGGAGTCACTTAGTGCTGCATGTCACATGCTCTCTGGATAGTGTAGGGAGAGGATGCTGCCGGTGCTGTGAGGGACAGATTGCAGATAGATAGATAGGTAGAGATTACTACTACTACTGCTTTTAGGGACAGATTGCAGATAGATAGATAGGTAGAGATTACTACTACTCATGCTTTTAGGGACAGATTGCAGATCTCATCCTGCATTATAGAAAGATCTGACTGGACTAGGTAGAGTCTACTGCTTAGAGGGACAGATTATTGTTCTAAAATCGTCTTCTAGTTCTATATGGTCAGGTTTCTGCTGTTGCTGTAAGGGACAGATTATTGTTCTAAAATCATTTTGCAGCCCTCTAGCACTTTCCAGGACTCTTTTACAGTCATTTTTGTGCTGAAAAGTTGGGGTCCCCATTGAATTCAATGAGGTTAAGGGTAAAGTTCGGGTCAAGTTCGGTACCGAACCCGGACTTTTTTCTGAAGTTCGGCCGAACCCACCGAACCCAAACATCCACGGGTTCGCTCAACTCTAGTCCTGTGCTATGGAAAATACATTTCTCTACTTGCTTTTTGCTATGTGAGGTGGTTTTGTAGGCCTTACACCTTTTGAAATAGAAGAAACCCTTCATATCCAAAAAGGTGGATGGTTTAGCTGGAGGATTAATGACATTGGGGGCTAGCTGATTTCTAAGATGGCAATTTTTCGTATATACATTTCGGTGTTTTTGGGATGATTCTCGCTAAAGTATTATCTCGCAATAAAATGGACCAATGTTTCTTAATGATTTTCTCCAAAGATCTGTAATTTCGGCCAAACGTGGTTATGAACACCAAAAGTTCTTCAGTATGTTGAACTTCTCTAGTTGGTTTAAGCAGGGTACTTCTATCCAGATTTTTTATTTTTTCTTGGGCCTGTCTGAAGTCCCCTTCTAGATAGCCCTTTTCTAAAAAACGTTGAATTAGTATTTCTGACTGAAGTGATGAACAGGTTCTCTGGGTCCAGGTTAGCTGACCTTTTGGGATCCCCCTAAGCCATGTTGGATGGTGACAGCTCAATGTGCGAATATAGCTATTCCTGTCTGTCCCTTTGAATTATGTTTTGGTATTGATAAAGTTTACATCCTTCATGAGAATTAGGTCCAGGAAGTTAGCCTCTGTTTTGCTCCAACTAGCTGTGAACTGCAGTCCATATTCATTCCTATTCATCTGGTCCAAGAATATTTTTAGTGTATCAATAGGCCCATCCCACAGTAAAATGATGTCATCTATATATCGTTTATAATAATGTAAGTGAGGGATCCATTTGGCATAGATATTCTCTTCCTCCCATGTGCCAAGGAGAATGTTGGCTACACTAGGGGCATACTTTGCCCCCATAGCCACGCCCTTAATTTGCTTGTAATAGGACCCTTCATGCCAGAAATAATTGTTGAGCATGGCTAATGTCAACAACTCCATGATTAATGTCTTCTGTTCCTCTGAGAGTTCAGTTTTTTTATCCAATGCTCGTTTAGTGGTGGTTAAGACGTCTGGATGTCGCAAATTGGTATACAGCGACTCAACGTCGATAGTAACGATATAAGTATCTTAATTTACTGTAATAAAATGTTTTCACCTTGTAGCCAAGGGACCTGTAGCCGACTTCTGCAAGAGACGGAACGGATCCTGATGTAAGCTGATGTCTTCACAATACTCTCACCTCCTCTTCCACTACCCCAAAGGCTATTCAGCTGCCGGTTAATTGCCAGTCTCAGCTTCCACTCTGTCTCACCTGATGACCATATTTTGCTCATTAAGACTGCTCTGCAAGATATATAAACTGCCTGGATCAGATTCCCCTTCACCATCACCTGGTCAACATCTCTGGATAAATCTTTGCTGTGTTTTCCTGTAAAAGACTTTTGCTTGTTTGACGTTCCTTCTGTTTCCTGGAATAAAGACTCTGCTCTGCTGACTTCCCTTCTGGCTCCTGATCCAGTATGCTGTTTGTTTGACCTCACTGATTTCTGGATCCCTTTTTACTGGCTTGCTCCAACCATCCACTCTGGCTACTGAACCTTGGCAATGTTTTGACTTTGTTTGCTCTGTTTGTTTTGTTTACATGGACTGGTGGGTACAAAGAGAGATATAGTATGCTGCCCTCCCCTAGATTGGCATAGACAATGGGAGGTTCCCCCTATTAGGGTTTCATGGCAGCAATAAAGGTATGAAATGTAATTGTTATAAAAAACATGTTGCATGTTAGAGAGATAAAAAAACATGAACCCTGGCTGTACAAACAAGGGACCTATACCTCATACAGTGTTACAGTATTACAATAAGAAGGATCATGTGTGACACAGTGATGGCTGCGTTGGTGCCCTAATGCGTTTTGACCTTATACGAGTTTGTAGGTCTTCCTCAGGAAGAAGTGTCCTTCTAAAAGGATATCAAAAGAAAAAGACTATCAAGTATTTTATAAAAGCCAAATATGTAACATATTTCCAGAAGTACAAAGTTTATATTTACCACTGAACACTGATCATGACACATCTGTCCCAAAACCAGGGTATAGTTAAAAACGATCAGCAGGTCTTGGCTTACCATGGATTGTCCCCACTCTCATGGTTCAGAACCACACCTCCACCCCAAGGCTTGCAAGAGGTCACACGTGAATCCCTCTGTAGAGGGGAGCAGTAGACTGTGCCATAAAATGTTCTCCTATATTAAATTAGTAAAATTCAGTGTTGCATAAAATATTGTATTTAACTGGCCAAATAGCAAATAGTTAATGCATGTGATCCTATGTTTTAAAATGTATGTTGGTATACATGTATTCATATAAGTATGTGTATTTATGTATATATGGTATCTATTCCATATTTAAACTAGATGGTGTTGCTAGGTGTAGTCTGAATGGTAAAAACCTCATGTGTGGAACTGTCGAATCGATGGAAAAATCTAGAAAAAAGGAAAAAAGTGTGGGACTGGTGAGGAAGGGAAAGTGCTAAAGAGGAAAGTGAGGCCATATGAAATGTTAAATTGGCTGTGAGTTGAGTGAGCTGTGGGACAATTGTGAACATGGTGAACCAAAAACATTGAACAACAACCAAAAACGTGCCAAAACTGAAATCAAGACATGGTGTGTGATGAGAGTGAGAAAATATGCGATGGTTGGAATGTGAGTGGACGTGGGATAAGAGAAGGGAAAGAGGGAAGGATAGAGAAGGAAAAGAGGGGCAATGGGGGGGGGAAGGGGGGGGGGTGGGGTTGTGGAACAAGGGACTGGACAGGGGGTGTGCATATGGGGGGGGGGGATGAGAAGAGAAGAGAAGAGACAAGAAAATGAAGGAATGGAGAAAGAATAAAAGGGAAGAAAAAAGGAGGGAAAAAGGGGGGCCTAGGGGGGGGGTGAAAGGGGGGGAGAGAGGAAGAGGAAGAGGAGAAGGAAAAGTAGTGAAAAAGAAAAGAGGGGGGTGAGTGGGGGCGGTGTATAGGAAGTGAAGGTTGGTGTGGGTGCAAAAGGTATAAGTAGTGAAAGGAGCTTATAGTTTACCTTATTTTCAATGCAAGGTGATAATGCCCAATGAAAACCTTAAAAAGATTCCCTTGATGCAGGGAATAGAAATTCTGTGAACAAAAAAGGAAGAAGGTTCACTAACAACAGGGGCTAGCTGTTATTGTTAACCTTGATATATGAGAGACTGGAGAGGTTCCCATACTTACAAATGAGCAATGTTAATGTCTCATAGATGTATACCTATGGTTGGAGATGGTTGGTAATGCTGTAAACAATACAGAAACAAATCGTTTTAAAAAGGGAATGAGCCCTAAATACTATCTGTGTTATCTAAGCAATACAGCAAGTGGGGCTTAGTAAAGCATTATGTAGTCTGGTGCTTACCGGCAGAGATGTTGGGTGTCCAGTGCGGGGATTTGCATATGCGTGTGCCTGTCCCACATGGGCCCTGACTTTGGATGTAGAACTTTTTATAGGTCATGTCCTTGTTGTATATGAGGCACAGGTGTGCTTGTAATGGCCTTATCTAGGCCAGCTGGCTACGATAGCGGCCATTGTGTGACCCCTGCGGCGTCCCCGAAGTGCTACCCGGCCGCCGCCATCATTTCCCATTACAATATCAGTGACGTAATCGAGCTGCGCGCGTACCCAGTTGAAGCACCAATCCCAAAATAGCCACTTTTCTAAAACAAACGTTGAAAGAAATATGTATGCTATCATGTAAGCAAACTTCACCTGAGAATCTTTCCTCTGAGGAAAAAGGCGGTAACGTTGTCCTCATGGACAACTCTTTCTATAAAACCATTTTGAATAACCACGATTGGTATAGACCTATTTCAGTAAATTTAATCCAGAAGTACAATCAAACTTTCTATAATTTGGTGGATCAGGCCTATGAAAGTGACACTATAGGTAAAGATCTGTATGAATATGTACGAACAAAATATTCTAAAACCCCTACTTTTTATAGTCTGCCTAAAATTCATAAGAACCCCAAATTTTCCACAGGACGACCAATTGTATCTGGTAATGGAGGAATATCCAAGAATTTGAGTTGAGTAATAGATGCATACCTACAGCCCTACATTACGTGTTACTATCACATATTAAAGACACAATTTATTTTTTACAAACCTTAGACGAGCTCACGATGTCACATGATTCCCTAATGGTTGCGATAGATGTTGAGGCCCTGTACAGCTCTATCCCCCACGATAAGGGATTAGCAGCTGTACAGTGGGTACTCCAACAAGGCTCTAGACATGATGGAACCCTAAATGATTTTCTTTTAAGTGGCCTAGAGTACATCCTATGCCATCATTTCTTTACTTTTGATGGTTCCCACTACCTCCAGGTGCAGGGCGTAGCGATGGGGACATGTTGTGCCCCATCCTATGCCGATCTGTACCTGGGGGAGTGGGAGCAGTCCCTCCTGGGAGGCGAGGACCTCGTTGAATACACGAGCCACATAGTGGTATGGCTCAGGTATATCGACAACCTTTTCGTCATCTGGGAGGGACCAGTTGACACTGCAAAAATTCTTAGAAATTTTGAACTGTAATGATTTAAACCTCAAATTAACAGCTACTTTTGATAAAAAATGATCACTTTCTTGGATGTTCAGATCTATTGTAATGAGAAAGGTAAATTGGATAGTTCCCTTTTTAGGAAAAGCACCGCAGGAAATTCAATTCTACATGCAGACAGCTTTCATCCAGTTCCTCTAAAAAATTTCCATACGGACAATATCTCCGTTTACGTTGAAACTGTTCGAATAACACGTGCTACAAAAGATAAGCGGCCCTCCTCCAAAGCAGACTGTTGGAGAAGGGATACAGCCGCCCCTGCCTGCAAAGAGCATACAATCAGGCTTTCAAACAAAGGTGGCAGAATCTCTTGTTTAGGAAAAAACCCAAATTAAATACAGAAGCCGATAGCACACGTATTATAATAAGGTTTTCCAAACAAGATTTACAGATCAAAAATATAATCAGTCAAAATTGGTCCATCTTAACAGATGACCCACAAATGCAGCAATTCATAACCACAGTACCATCTATTACATACAAAAGGGCGACATCCATCAGGGACAAATTGGTGCGCAGTGAATATCAAGGTGAATCTGAAAAACAACATTGCCCAATGTATGGGACATATCCATGTGGACATTGTTCACATTGTCCCCTCATTAGGAAGGGCAAAACACTAACCCTCCCTAGTGGAGAAATTTTTCATGCAAAACACTTTGACAACTGTCAGACGTCAAGGGCAGTCTATATGATGACATGTGAGTGTGGGGCCTACTACATAGGAAAAATGAAACAAGAGCTCTGGTGCCGTATCTCTAAACATGTATTGGCAACCAATATCTTCCAATTGGTAGATATGTGGCACTACAACATGCATACAAAGAACCCCAGGTACAGCTCACCGTACTAGATCGGGTACATATCCCTGACCGGGGCGGGGACTGGAATAAAACCTTACTCCAGCGAGAGCAAAGATGGATCTTTAGATTACAGGCCATAATGCCTCCTCCCGGATTGAACAAATCCATTTCATATGCTCACTTCCTTAGGGGTTGATTTACTAAAACGTAAGAGTGCAAAATCTGGTGCAGCTGTGCATGGTAGCCAATCAGCTTCTAACCTCAGCTTGCTCAATTAAGCTATGGCAATATAACCTGGAAGCTGATTGGTTCAATGCAGAGTTGCACCAGATTCTGCACTCTCCAGGTTTAGTAAATCAACCCCATAGTATCACTATACTGGGCCTTGCCCCTGGCAAAAATATGACATCTACTATTGGATACTTCTTTTAAAAAAAAAAAAAAACAATACCTGTTTTATGCATACTGAGATATGGAAATAAGAAATATATGACTTCCACAAATATACGCTGCCCAATACCACACTCTTATGGCTCTCCCAGAGGGGAAAAGAACATTTTTTTTTGGGTACAGGTCTTTTTCCCTTTGGTAGTCAATTTTGTTGTTGATAAAATAATACAAGTATTAGCATCCTATCTATGTTTAGAATATGAGAATAATGCACTATTTTGTATCACTTACAATTGTATGTACAATCTTTTGCAACTGGATAATTTTGTTTGCTTTGTGTCATTGGCAGGTTCGGCTCCTTGGCTCTCCAGCGCTCTCCCAGGCTTGGTTTTACACTTCCCCATTCCCAGGCTTCCTGGCATGGTAAGGAGAGTGTGTAACATCATCATTCACCTTCATCGACTCCCTAGGCTGCAACATGATTTGTGGCCACAGGGGGAACGAAACGATGCCGGCGGCATCCTTGGATCATTCCTGAGTGAATGCACCTGGCCGGGTGCGTGCGCAGTGCGATTACGTCACTGATATTGTGATGGGAAATGACGGCGACAGCCGGGTAGCACTTCCGGGACGCCGAGGGGATCACACCATGGCCGCAATCGCAGCCAGCTAGCCTAGATGAGGCCATTACAAGCACACCTGCACCTCATATACAACAAGAGCAGGGCCTATAAAAAGTATACATTCTACATATGTCTCTTATATATCAAGGTTAACAATAACAGCTAGCCCCTGTTGTTAGTGAACCTTCTTCACATATACTCCACGTCCACACGAACATTACCGGAGTAGATCCGATCGACCGACGCTAACGCCGGTACCACACTAGGGGAGCCGCAGGGCCTTCACGATGGGCCGACAGCGGCAGTAAAGGGTAGTGTTATAGTCACTGCATTAGCGTGACGCGTGCGTGGGCCGGTCCACGTAAGTGAGTCCTTACTAGGTTCCTACGGCGGCCGTAGCAAAGCAAGGGGGACACCGGTGTTTAGTACAACGTCGGATCCCTCAGCTACTTCCACTTACTACTACAATGTGTGAGAGGAATGGTACGGTCCTTCGGACCCTTACCCCTTC